>UESW01001804.1:246833-300637 GCA_900491605.1 Calamus simplicifolius | reverse complement strand
CGGGATCATGGCTTGGATCGATCGTAACGTCGGATCGTCGCCATCGATTGATCGTAACGGTCTGAGATCAATCATCGGCGATCGGGATCATGGCTTGGATCGATCGCAACCATCGGATCGTCGTCGATCAGATTGATCACAATGGTCCGAGATCGATCGTCGCCGATCGGGATCATGGCTTGGATCGATCGCAACCATCGGATTGTCACCAATCGGATTGATCGCAACGGTCCAAGATCGATCGTCGCCGATCGGGATCATGGCTTGGATCAATCACAACCGTCGGATAGTCGCCGAATGGATCGATCGCATCGGTCCGAGATCGATCGTCGGCGATTGGGATCATGGCTTGGATCGATCGCAACCATCGGATAATTCCGATCGAATGATCGCAACTGTCCGAGATCGATCGTCATCGATCGGATCATGGCTTGGATCGATCGCAACCATCGGATCGTCGCGATCGGATTGATTGCAATGGTCCGAGAATGATTGTCGCCTATCGGGATCATGGCTTGGACCGATCGCAACATCGGACCATCGCTGATCGGATTGATCGCAACGGTACGAGATGATCGTCGCCAATCGGGATCATGGCTTGGATCGATCGCAACCATCGGATCGTCGCTGATCGGATTGATCACAATGGTCCAGGATCGATCGTCGCCGATTGGGATCATGGCTTGGATCGATCGCAACTATCGAATAGTCGTCGATCGGATCGATCGCAACGGTCTGAGCTTGATCGTTGGCGATCGGGATCATGGCTTGGATCGATCGCAGCCGTCGGATCGTCGCCGATCGGATTTATCGCAATGTTCCGAGATCGATCATCACCGATCGGGATCATGGCTTGGATCGATCGCAACCATCGGATCGTCGCCAATCAGATTGATCGCAACGGTCCGAGATGATCGACGCCGATCGGGATCATGGCTTGATCTATCGCAACCGTCGGATAGTTGCCGATTGGATTGATCGCAACGGTCCGAGATCGATCATCGGCGATCGGGATCATGGTTTGGATCGATCGCAACCGTCGATCATGTGATCGGATTGATCGCAACGGTCCAAGATCGATCGTCGTCGATCGGGATCATGGCTTGGATCGATTGCAACCATCGATCATCGCCGATCGGATTGATGCAATGGTCCGAATGATGCTTGGATCGATCGCAACCCGATCGGATTGATCACAATGGTACGAGATCGATCCGCTTATCGATCATGGCTTGGTCGATGCAAACCGTCGGATCGTCGCCGATCGGATTGATCGCAACGGTCCGAGATCGATCGTCGCCGATCGGGATCATGGCTTGGATCTATCGCAACCATCGATCATCGCCGATCAATTGATCGCAATGGTACAAGATCGATCGTGCCGATCGAGATCAGGTTGGCGATCGCAACCATCGGATCATCGCCGATCGGATTGATCGCAATGGACCAGATCGATCATCGCCAATCGATTGATCGCAACGGTCAATTCGATCATCGCAATCGGGAATGGCTTGGATCGATCGCAACTATCGGATCATCGCTGATTGGATGATCGCAACGTCCGAGATCGATCGTCGCGATCGGGATCATGGCTTGGATCGATCGCAATGGCGATCGATTGTAACCATCGGATCGTCGCCGATCGGGATCATGGCTTGGATCTATCGCAACCATCGGATCATGCCGATCAAATTGATCGCAATGGTACAAGATCGATCGTTGCCGATCGAGATCATGGTTTGGATCGATCGCAACCATCGGATCATCGCCGATCGGATTGATCGCAATGGACCGAGATCGATCATCGCCATCGGATTGATCGCAACGGTCCAATATCGATCATCGCAATCGGGAATATGGCTTGGATCGATCGCAACTATCGGATCATCGCTGATTGGATTGATCGCAACGGTCCGAGATCGATCGTCGCCGATCGGGATCATGGCTTGGATCGATCGCAATGGCTTTGATCGATTGTAACCATCGGATCGTCGCCGATCGGATCGATCGCAATGGTCCAAGATCGATCGTCGCCGATCGGGATCATGGCTTTGATCGATCAACCGTTGGATCTTCGCCGATCGGATGATCGCACGGTATGAGATCGATCCTCGCCGATCGAGATCATGGCTTGGATCGATCTCAACTATCGGATCGTCATCGATCGAATTGATCGCAACGGTCCGAGATCAATCGTTGCCGTCGAGATCATGTCTTGGATCGATCGCAACCATCGGATCGTGACCGATCGGATTGATCGCAATGGTCTGAGATCGATCGTCGCCGATCGGGATCATGGCTTGGATCGATCGCAACTATCGAATCATTGCCGATCGGATTGATCGCAATGGTCCAAGATCGATCGTCGCCGATCGGAATCATGGCTTGGATCGATCGCAATCATCGGATCGTCACCGATCGGATTGATCGCAACAGTCCAGGATCGATCATCGGCGATCGGGATCATGAATTGGATCGATCACAACCATCGGATCGTCGCCGATCAGATTGATCGCAATGGTCCAAGATCGATCGTCGCCGATCGGGATTATGCCTTGAATCGATCGCAACCATCGGATCTTCACCGATCGGATTAATCGCAATGGTACGAGATCGATCGTCGCCAATCGGGATCGTGGCTTGGATTGATCATAACCGTCGGATTGTCGCCGATCGGATTGATCGCAACGGTCCGAGATCGATCGTCGGCGATCGGGATCATGGCTTGGATCGATCGCAACCGTCGAATCATCGCCGATTGGATTGATCGCAATGGTCCGATATCGATCATCACCGATCGAGATCATGGCTTGGATCGATCGCAACCATCAGATCGTCACCAATCGGATTGATCGCAACGGTCCAAGATCGATCGTCGCCGATCAGGATCATGGCTTGGATCGATCGCAATCGTTGGATAGTCACCGATTGGATTGATCGCAACGGTTCGAGATCAATCATCGCCGATCAGGATCATGGTTTGGATAGATCGTAACCATCGGATCATCGCCGATCGGATTGATCACAATAGCTTGAGATCGATCGTCACCGATCGGGATCGTTGCTTGGATTGATCTCAACCATCGAATCATCACCGATCGGATTGATTGTCGATCGGATTGATCGCAACGGTCTGAGATCGATCGTCGCCGATCAAGATCATGGTTGGATCGATTGCAACCGTCGGATAGTCGCCGATCGGATTGATCGCAATGGTCCAAGATCGATCGTTGGCGATAGGAATCATGGCTTGGATCGATCGCAACCATCGGATCATCGCCGATCAGATGGATCGCAATGGTTCGAGATCAATCATCGCCGATCGGGATGATGGCTTGGATCGATCGCAACCGTCGGATCTTCACCGGTCGGATTGATCGCAACGGTATGAGATCGATCGTCGCTGATCGAGATCATGGCTTGGATCGATCGTAACCGTCGGATCGTCACCGATCGGATTGATCGTAACGGTCTGAGATCAATCGTCGGCGATCGGGATCATGGCTTGGATCGATCGCAACCATCGGATCGTCGTCGATCAGATTGATCGCAATGGTCCGAGATCGATCGTCGCCGATCGGGATCATGGCTTGGATCGATCACAACCATCAGATCATCGTCAATCGGATTGATTGCAACAGGTCCGAGATCGATCGTCGCCGATCGGGATCATGGCTTGGATCGATTGTAACCATCGGATAGTCGCCGAACGGATTGATCGCATCGGTCCGAGATCGATCGTCGGCGATTGGGATCATGGCTTGGATCGATCGCAACCATCGGATAATCGCCGATCGAATTGATCGCAACGGTCCGAGATCGATCGTCGTCCATCGAGATCATGGCTTGGATCGATCGCAACCATCGGATCATCACCAATCGGATTGATTGCAATGGTTGAGAACGATCATCGCCTATCGGGATCATGGCTTGGACCGATCGCAACCATCGGACCATCGCTGATCTGATTGATTGCAACGGTACGAGATCGATCGTTGCCAATCGGGATCATGGCTTGGATCGATCGCAACCATCGGATCGTCGCTGATCGGATTGATCGCAATGGTTCGGGATCGATCGTGGCCGATTGGGATCATGGCTTGGATCGATCGCAACTATCGAATAGTCATCGATCGGATCGATCGCAACGGTCCGAGATCGATCGTCGGCGATCGGGATCATGTCTTGGATCGATCGCAACTGTCGGATCGTCACCGATCAGATTTATCGCAATGTTCCGAAATCGATCGTCACCGATCGGGATCATGGCTTGGATCGATCGCAACCATCGGATCATCGCCGATCGGATTGATCGCAACGGTCCGAGATCGATCGACACCGATCGGGATCATGGCTTGGATCTATCGCAACCGTTGGATAGTCGCCGATTGGATTGATCGCAACGGTCCGAGATCGATCGTCGGCGATCGGGATCATGGCTTGGATTGATCGCAACCGTCGAATCATCGCCGATCGGATTGATCGCAACGGTCCGAGATCGATCGTCGTCGATCGGGATCATGGCTTGGATTGATCGCAACCATCGGATCGTCACCGATGGATTGATTGCAATGGTCCGAGAATGATCATGGCTTGGGTCGATCGCAATCGCCGATCGGATTGATCGCAACGGTACAGATCAATCGTCACCGATCGAGATCATGGCTTGGATCGATCGCAACCGTCGGATCGTCGCCGATTGGATTGATTTCAACGGTCCGAGATCGATCGTTGCCAATCGGGATCATGGCTTGGATCTATCGCAACCATCAGATCATCGCCGATCAGATTGATCGCAACCGTACGAGATCGATCGTCGCCGATCGAGATCATGGTTTGGATCGATCACAACCGTCGGATCGTTGCCGATCGATTGATCGCAATGGTCCAAGATCGATCGTCACCAATCGGATTGATCGGAATGGTCCAATATCGATCATCGCCAATCGGGAATATGGCTTGGATCGATCACAACTGTCGGATCGTCGCTGATTGGATTGATCACAATGGTCCGAGATCGATCATCGCCGATCGGGATCATGGCTTGGATCGATCGCAACCATAGGATCGTATACAATCGGATTGATCACAACGGTTCGAGATCGATCATCGCTGATCAGAATCATGGCTTGGATTGATCGCAACCATCGGATCGTCACCGATCGGATAGATTGCAATGGTCCGAGATCGATCGTCGCTGATCATGAACATAGCTTGGATCGATCGCAACCATCGGATCGTCGCAGATCGGATTGATCGCAATGGTCTGAGATCGATCGTCGCCGATCGAGATCGTGGCTTGGATCGATCGCAACCATCGGATCGTCGCCGATCAGATTGATCGCAACTATCCGAGATCGATCGTCGCCGATCGGGACCATGGCTTGGATTGATCACAACCGTCGGATCGTCCCCAATCGGATTGATCGCAACAGTCCGAGATCGATCATCGCCGATCGGGATCATGGCTTGGATCGATCGCAACCGTCGAATCATCGCCGATCGGATTGATCCCAACGGTCCAAGATTGATCGTCAGTGATCGGAATCATGGCTTTGATCGATCGCAACCATCGGATCGTCGCCGATTGGATTGATCGCAATGGTCCGAGATCGATCGTCACCAATCGGGATCATGGCTTGGATCGATCACAACCGTCGGTTCGTCGCTGATCGGATTAATCGTAATGGTCTGAGATCGATCGTCGGTGATCAGGATCATGGCTTGGATTGATCACAACCATCGGATCGTCTCCGATCGGATTGATCGTAATGGTCTAAGATCGATCGTCGGCGATTGGGATCATGGCTTGGATCGATCGCAACCGTCAGATCCTCGCCGATCGGATTAATCGCAATGGTTCGAGATCGATCGTTGCCGATCGGGATCATGGCTTGGATCTATCGCAATCGTCGGATCGTCGCCTATCGGATTGATCGCAATGGTCCGAGATCAATCGTCGCCGATCGGGATCATGGCTTGGATCGATCGCAACCATCGGAACGTCGCCGATCGGATCGATCGCAACGGTCCGAGATCGATCATCACCGATCGGGATCATGGTTTGGATTGATCGCAACCATCAGATCGTCGCCGATAGGATTGGTCGAAACGGTCCGAGATCGATCATTGCCGATCGGGATCATGGCTTGGATCTATCACAACCGTCGGATCGTTGCCGATCGGATTGATTGCAATGGTTCGTGATCGATCGTCGGCGATCGGGATCATGGCTTGGATCGATCGCAACCGTCGGATCATTCCGATCGGATTGAACGCAATGGTCCAAGATCGATCATCGCTAATCGGGATCATGGCTTGGATCGATCGCAACTGTCGGATCGTCGCCGATCGGATTGATCGCAACGGTCCAAGATCGATCATCGCTAATCGGGATCATGGCTTGGATCGATCGCAACCGTCAGATCATCGCCGATCAGATTGATCGCAACTGTCCGAGATCGATCGTTATCGATCGGGATCATGGCTTGGATCGATCGCAACCATCGGATCATCGCCGATCGGATTGATCGCAACGGTCCGAGATCGATCGTCTCCGATCGGGATCATGGCTTGGATCGATCGCAACCATCGGATCGTCGTTGATCGGATTGATTGCTACGGTCCGAGATCGATCATCGCCGATCGGGATCATGGCTTGGATCGATCGCAACCGTCGGATCGTCGTCGATCGGATTGATCGCAACGATCCGAGATCGATCATTATCGATCGGAATCATTGCTTGGATCGATCGCAACCATCGGATTATTGCCGATCGGATTAATCAAAATGGTCCGAGATCGATCGTCGCCGATCGGGATCATGGCTTGGATCGATCGCAATCGTCGGATCATTGCCGATCGGATTGATCGCAACGGTCCGAGATCGATCGTCACCGATCGGGATCATGGCATGTATCGATCACAACATCGGATCATCACCGATCGAATTGATCACAACAGTCCGAAATTGATCGTCGTCGATCGGGATCATGGCTTGGATCGATCGCAACCATCGGATCGTCGCCAATCGGATTGATCGCAAAGGTTCGAGATCGATCGTCGCCGATCGGGATTATGGCTAGGATCGACAGAACGGTCCGAGATCGATCGTCGCCGATCGGATGGATCGCAACGGTCCGAGATCGATCGTCGCCGATCGGATTGATCCCAACGATTCGAGATTGATCATCGTCGATCGGGATTATGGCTAGGATTGATCGCAACCATCGGATCATCGCTGATCGAATTGATTGCAACGGTCCGAGATCGATCGTCGCCGATCGGGATCATGGCTTGGATCGATTGCAACCGTCCGATCGTCGCCAATCGGATTGATCGCAACGGTCCGAGATCGATCGTCGTCGATCGGGATCATGGCTTGGATCGATCGCAACCATCGGATCATCGCTGATCAGATTGATCGCAATGGTCCGAGATCGATCGTCTCCGATCGGGATCATGGCTTGGATCGATCGCAACCATCGTATCATCGCCGATCGGATTGATCGCAACAGTCCATGATCGATCGTCGCCGATCGAGATCATGGCTTGGATCGATCGTAACCGTCGGATCGTCGCCAATTGGATTGATCGCAACGGTCCAAGATCGATCATCGCCGATCGGGATCATTGCTTTGATCGATCGCAACCATCGGATCATCGCCATCGGATTGATCGCAACGGTTTGAGATCGATCGTCGCCGGTCAAATAGATCCCAACGGTTCAAGATCGATCGTCGCCGATCGGGATCATGGCTAGGATCGATCGCAACTATCGGATCATCGCCGATCAGATTGATCGCAACGGTCCGAGATCAATCGTCGTCGATCGGGATCATGGCTTGGATCGTTTGCAACCGTCGGATCATCTCCGATCAGATTGATCGCAACGGTCCGAGATCGATCGTCTCCGATCGGGATCATGGCTTGGATCGATCGCAACCGTCGTATCGTCGCCGTTCGGATTGATCGCAACGATCTGAGATCGATCATCGCCGATCGGGATCATGGCTTGGATCGATCGCAACCATTGGATCATCGCCGATCGGATTGATCGCAATGGTCTGAGATTGATCGTCGTCGATCGGGATCATGGCTTGGATCGATCGCAACCGTCGGATCATCGCCGATCGGATTGATCGCAACGGTCCGAGATCAATCATCTCCGATCGGGATCATGGCTTGAATCGATCACAATCGTCGTATCATCGCCGATCTGATTGATCGCAATGGTCCGAGATCGATCCTCGCCGATCAGGATCATGGCTTGGATCGATCGCAACCGTCGGATCATCGCCGATCAGATTGATCGCAATGGTCCGAGATCGATCGTCGTCGATCGGGATCGTGGCTTGATCGATCGCAACCGTCCGATCATCGCCGATCGGATTGATCGCAATGGTCCGAGATCGATCAATTGTGCAAAAGTACATAAAAATTCTAATCTAAAAATTCAAAAATTATACATATATTCCAAGGTTCTCTATCAAAACTTCTCTACTATTTGGTCCCATTTTGCATTGCTTTTGGATGACCAAAAAAAATACTTCAAGTGAGTCAAATTTTTTAAGTAATTTTAAAATATTTGATAAAAATTTTGGATCCAAAAATTTTATTTAAGATGCTTGAGAAACTATAGGTTTTCAAATACAACCTCCATGGAGATAATTGGTTTTCTAAGACCCCGCAATAACAAAGCCTTATGCACTAAACCATTCTTCTTAAAAATTCTAAAAGAATAAAACAATATATTATATCAAAATATTATAATAATATAATATTATGATAATTATAATATACTTAAGCAATATCATATAATATAAACATTATAACATAGTTTAATACTATAATGTAATATATTATATCGTTTGTATTATATTATATTATATAAATATTATGTCATAATTTAGTACAACACTTTATATATTATTATAATAATGCTATATTAAAATATAATGAATAGGATATTGTGATGATATTTATATTGTAATAATATATATTATTATATGATAAAAATGTTTTTACAGTATAATAATATTGAAAATATCATTTTTTATAAAATATGAGAATTACTATTTATTATATCATCAGGATTAACATGTTAAAATAAATAATTTATAAATTAAGTATACTTTATAATAATAGTATTTTAAAAATATAGTTATCAAATAAAAAAAAATTATGAAAATAATCTTTTAATAAAAACTTTGCTACTAAAGCTTGATAGACAAATGCTGCTCTATTACCTCCAGTAATGTCAAATGAGGTCATAATTTTATGCATTAAACCCACTCATAAAATTATATTTGGCATTGTTGAATGGATCCTCGCTACCTAAAATCTTAAAATTCAAAAAAAAAAGACTTCAAAAATCAGTCATAAAATCATTTCTCACGTGTAGGATTCTTGATGTTCACCACTTCCAATGTACATCGGAGAGTTTAGGGCTACCTCTGCAGGCTTTTAAATTAAGTTGAATTCTATTTTGATGCTAGCACACTATAAATTAGTTGCAATCGAATCTCTTTACTAAAAAATTCTCCTATGCATCTCTAACTCTCAATAGATATCTCTTGCTAAAGGACATTTTCTAAGATCCTATTTGGGATAATTACTTGTCAAGCTCTTTCAATTAGGAAACAACTATCTAATATGGGTGATGAAAAATAGGGGTATCCTAAGTAGGGCAAAGCAATTAACGATGGACCTTTGCTTCCAGATCCTAACCATACTTTCGCTACCCTAAATATATAAACAAAATATATCTTGCATGTAGCAAGTATATGAGAACCACTTTTGAGTGCCGAAAATGACTTAGCCAAGGCTTCAGGCTATATGAGCTACCATATCTGAGAGTTGTGTTAAGATTATTTCTTGTATCCATTAGGTGTGGAGATCTTCGATGGATTAAACAACTTTAACAAAATCCATAAGGATGAAATTTTGGTGAAACTCACATGGTTTTGGAGTTTTTGCAACATAAATCCTAAATTTAGCAAAATATTAAAATTAATCTTATATTTCATAACATGTTATATTCAAAACCCCTTTATGTACTTGGATCTATGATGCTGCTACCATAAGAGCACCTACATTACATATGCTAACTATTTTGTAGTAAGTTTTTGCATATGTTCATATCCCATCAAGATACAGATTGCTATATCCATTCCTCCAACCAAGCCACATCAAGCTAGAGGATAGAGTTATCCATTGATCAAAGCATTCACCTACTAGATTAAATAAGTCTTTTATCTTAGTGAGGTAGTTAACATGGCTTGGGGAACCATTGTCTTTGTTCCCCCAGCCTATTGCTGAAATTTAGAGAAGCAAGAGCACAAAACCTTCCCCTCGTATTCTCTCTTTCTCTCCATCATATACCTCCAAAACTAGCCGCCAAAACCAATTGGAGCCTAGACAAGACTAAAACCTTGAGGTTAGAGATCTAACCCAAGTGTGTTGCAAGGTTAAAATTCCTTGCTTTCAGCCTCAAGCAATATTAGATTCGACGAATTTTGTTTCTTGGTTTTTTAACTAATTTTTTTATTCATTTTGACCAAATAGTGGTACAAAATGAATAATAGAGGGATATTTCAATATCATTTGTTGGAAAAGAAATGCATTTGATTGTTTTTCACTTCATGGAGGAAATATCATGCATCCAAAAAAAAAAAACATCCTTATATAGATAGGATGCATCATGGTGAAAATCATGGGAAGGATGCAGAGATTGTTAATAAATTTATTGGAAAATCAAACTCCTTGATTTATAGGTCTAAAAAGTGAAAGCCATGATTCAGGTGTGTTTGGCCTAGATTCTTTTCTTGAGAGAGAATAATTTGACATTAGGAAAGTAAGAAGGATTACAGAGAGAAAAATCTAGTTTATGTTGAATTAATAGAAAAATTGAGCTGAAAATTTCCTAATCAAATCAATAAGTTTCTCAATCATAAAAGAAGGAATCTGCACTTTAACCATAAATGTAGGTTGAAAGATCTAGGAAATGAAAATATTCACAGTATGTGGTGCACGGTATTATAAAAAACTTCCTTTAATGGAGAGGTTTATTTACTTAAAAGAAACAAAGACCCAAAAGTCCCGAAGACTTTAGGAAAAGGTTTTTCTGGAGGTTAATTTTCATAAAAAAGCAAGATTAACACTACAACAAATCTGAGAGAGACAATGCTCAAAAAAGCCTTTTTTTCGACGGAGAAACATGACCGAACGCTTGAAAAAGCATCGGGGAGTGGAGAGATATTTTTTCGATGCTTTGGAAAAGCATCGAGAAGGTAAAAAGTTTTTTGATGCTTTTAAGCGTCGAAAATTCAAAATTTCCCAAAATTTTTTTCCCTCTCGAATTTCATGTTTCCCACCACGGGATGATAACCAATATATATATTTTTTAAAAAGTAAAGGTAGTAAAAAAAATTTATTGGACATGTGACACACCATGTACTAATCTCAACATTTATCAATATGCCATATATAAATGCTGTGAAAAAGTGATATAAAATGACATTTACAATGCATCCGACTAATGAAAACATAAATGTCATAAAATATTGACCTAAAATGACATTTAAAATAAATGCTATTATATGTAGGTACTTGTTAAAATATTTTGAAATCTAAATTAAAATGTCATAAAAAGAATTTTTGGAATTATAAAAAAGCAAATATCAATAAGGATGTATCACCATACATCGTTTTTGCTGCAATGTAACGTCAAAAAAAAAGGCAATCATGACAAATTATTTCCATTCCATCCTGGTATCAAGTTTTTATGGAGTGTCAAATAAGGATGGGCACACTTACTAGTTGATATGTATAAACCATGAACTCAAACTTGGATCGGTTCATTCCTATTATAATATTATATGGATGAAACATGTTAACAAATGAAATCTAGTAGCTAGCTAATTTTGGGCTTAGGCTAATAAAATGTAAACTAGCTAATTTGATAGGTTTAATGTAGTGTAGGTTGATTGTTAATCGTTATACACACGTACGTGAAAACTACTACGTAATGGAAAAATAACCTTCAATAGTTAATATGCATAAATTACAGGGAATCTAATTTGAATGGGAGTTACATGTAAATATATTGTACGTAAGCTAGTTTGATAGGGTTTCTAATTAGTATAATCCCCTATCTAGGTTTGTCCCATTAAAAATGTGATGCGCATGCATGGAGGGAGAATAGGGAAGTTGGATTGTTCTATATAAGATTTTCCATTATTCAACAACACATAGTTTCCAACAACATATTCTTCTATTATTTTATAATAGTTTATTTAGCAAAGAAATGATACTTCAATGATTTGTATGATGGATCCTTCCAGTTGCAATCATGCCTTCATTTTTTGAGGAGGATAATTATTATGCTTGATTCCACTCAGGCCTTCATTGTTTGGAGGAGGATACTGGGTTTGGACCTCGAGGAACTTCATGTCAAATCCTTCTGATTCCACTCAAGCCTTCAGTGTTTGGAGGAGGATAACTGGGATTATGTATTGGGTTTTGACCTCCAGGAACATCATGTAGAATCCTTCTGATTCCGCTCAAGCCTTCAGTGTTTGGAGGAGGATAACTGGGATTATGTATTGGGTTTTGACCTCCAGGAACATCATGTAGAATCCTTCTGATTCCGCTCAAGCCTTCAGTGTTTGGAGGAGGATAACTGGGATTATGTATTGGGTTTTGACCTCCAGGAACATCATGTAGAATCCTTCTGATTCCGCTCAAGCCTTCAGTGTTTGGAGGAGGATAACTGGGATTATGTATTGGGTTTTGACCTCCAGGAACATCATGTAGAATCCTTCTGATTCCGCTCAAGCCTTCAGTGTTTGGAGGAGGATAACTGGGATTATGTATTGGGTTTTGACCTCCAGGAACATCATGTAGAATCCTTCTGATTCCGCTCAAGCCTTCAGTGTTTGGAGGAGGATAACTGGGATTATGTATTGGGTTTTGACCTCCAGGAACATCATGTAGAATCCTTCTGATTCCGCTCAAGCCTTCAGTGTAATTCAGAGCCAACACCAACATCACCATGGTAATAGCTGCCTTTTGCGCCATATCTCTAGGCAATGTTTTGTTGCAATGAGGAGAGGGGACAATGAGTTCTTTCAATTTATAGGTTCATGATGATAAGGATATACAATCAAGGGAGAAAATCAAGGGATTTTTACGTTTGAATTATTTGGCAGTTACTTTGATAAGGATAATATTCAAGGGATTTTTATTGAATTGTTTGGCAGTTACTTTGATAAGGATATATAATCAAGTTGAGAAAGTCAAGGAGAAAATCAAGGGATTTTCATTTACTCAGAATTATTTGGCAGTTACTTTGATAAGGATATACAATTAAGTTGAGAAAGTCAAGCAAGAAAATCAAGGGATTTTAATTTACTCAGTTTAATTTGTTTCCTTTTTTCTTAGTAGTCAGTTTCTTTCTTTTGTGCTCATATAATCTGTATATATACTGCCCATATCAAGAAGAACGGCAAGATACATATTTTCTTCATCCTATTATCTCCTTCATGTTATCAGAGCAGCGCAGCGGAAGCATGATGGGCCTATAATCCATAGGTCCCAAATTTGCTCTTTGATCTCCAGCAAGCCTCTCATCCCTCTAATTCCAATGGCTAATGAGAATATCCAAGTCATCATCCCCAATGCCCAAGAATCTACAAAACCGCTAATCATGATTACTTTCCATAACTCCATTAAACTCACACCCACCAACTATCTTTCTTGGAAGACCCAAGTGGAAGCCATTCTCATAGGCTACAATTTACAAAAATTCATTGATGGGTCCCACCCTGCTCCTCCACCCACCATCACCACCAACAATGTTATTTCTATTAACCCTGCATACTAGACATGGCTACGTCAAGACAAACTATTATTTGGAGCACTAGTCGACACTCCTTCAACCTCTCTAGTTCCTCTCATCAACCTCCTATGAAGTCTGGCAAGTCCTTGCCAACACCTATGCTCGCCCATCTCATGGCCATATCAAGCAACTCAAAGATCATCTTAAAAATATTACCAAAGGTTCTCAATCCATTACAGACTACATGCAGTCCATTAAAATGCGGGCCAACGAACTTGCGGCTCTCGGTAAGCCTCTTGACCATGAAGATCTAATCAAAAAAGTACTTGAAGGCCTTGATGACAATTATCAGTAAATCATTGATTCTATCAATGGCCGTGATTCCACCATCTCTTTTGATGAACTCCCTAAAAAACTCATCAACAAAGAACTGTCACTCCACAACAAGACAAGTCCCTCACCTCTACCGGCATCTGCTCATCTTACTAATGTTCGCTCTACTCCATGGTCCGCTACCAATCGGACTCCTCGGCTCCCTGAGTTCACATCCATACCCACTCAAGATATCACAAGAAGTTCTCTCAGCAATACTCGAGACAATCGTTCTCCTGCTCGTCCATTCCTTGGTCGTTGCCAATGGTGCAGTACTCAAGGTCATGTAGTCTCCCGCTGTCCTCTCTTCCGACAATATTTTCTGCATGCGCAACCACCTCCTCGTCCTAGCATCTCATCACAATATCGACCACCGTCTCCGAGGCAAGCTCAAGCGAACGTTGCAACCACCATTCCCTCCAACACTACATGGCTACTTGACAGTGGTGCCTCACATCATGTCACAACTGGCCTCAGCAATCTTGACCTTCACAGTCCTTATGATGGCATAGATAAAATTATGATCGGCGATGGCTCTGGACTCCCCATATCCCACACTGGTTCCACTTCTCTTACCACTCCCTCTCACTCCTTTACCCTATCTAATGTTTTATGTGTTTCCATCATGAAACGTAATCTTATTTCTATTTCTCAATTTTGCAAGTCCAACAATACTTCCATTGAGTTCTTACCCTCTTCTTTCCATGTGAAGGATCTTCGCACGGGAAATCCTTTTGCAGGGTCGGACTAAGGATGGTGTGTATGAATGGCCGCTCTCCACCACTCAGTCACCTTTAATCGCCTTTTCCAGTGTCAAGACCACTTTGTTCGAGTGGCATCATAGGCTAGGTCACCCTTCTTTGTCAATCTTCAAAAATATTATATCTTCGTTTAATTTAGATGTCTCTCATCCTTTCAATTTCAATTTTAATTGTAATTCATGTCAATGCAATAAAAGTCATAAATTACCATTCTCTCCTTCTACTGATCTCTCCACTTCTTCACCACTTGAAGTTATATTTACTGATATATGGACATCACCAGTCTACTCTGTTGATATCTTCAAATACTATAATCTCTTTGTTGACCATTTTACCAAATATATCTGGCTTTATCCCCTTAAATGCAAATCCGACATGCATGATGTCTTTGTGCGCTTCATGGCTCTCGTCGAAAAATTCTTTAATCGTTCAATCATAATTCTCTATTCTGACAATGGGAGGGAATATTAAGCTCTCTCTTCATTCTTAACTATCAATGGGGTCTCTCATCTTACTTCTCCACCTCACACTCCTGAACATAATGGGTACTCTGAACGTCGTCATCGTCACATTGTCGAAACGGATCTTTCTCTCCTTACCCATGCATCTATGCCTCTATCATATTGGCCTTTTGCCTTTTCTACTACTGTCTACCTCATCAATCGCCTTCCTACACTAACTTTAAACAACCTTTCACCATATCTTAAACTCTTTGGCACATCTCCCAACTACTCCAAACTTTGAAGTTTTGGATGTCTCTGCTATCTTTGGCTTCACCCATACACTTTTCACAAACTTGAGTCTCGCTCATCTCCTTGCATCTTTGTCCGGTATTCCCCTACTCAAAGTGCTTATCTCTGTCTTGACACATCCACTGCTTGTCTATACACTTCTCGACATATCCGCTTTGTTGAGTCCATTTTTCCTTTTGCCACTTCTCAAACTTCTCTTCCTTGTGCCACTCCATCCTTCGTTTCTGAGTGGTGCTCTAGGACTTTACCAGTCATGGCTACACCATCCTTAAATGCCAGCTCTGCTCCCCCACAGAATCTACCTACACCAGTGCCCACCAATCATTCTAGGGAAATCGAGCGCGACCTTGCTAGTGACCTACCATCATCGCCTCCTCACAATGAACCTAATCAACCTTCCGACCCCTCAGCCTCGCCTTGCGTTATAGTCACTCGCTCTAAACACAACATTCATAAACCAATTCAAAAGCTTAACCTTACTGCCCAACTCCAACCATCTACCCTTGAACCTACCACTGTTACCCAAGCCCTCAAGGATCCTAAGTGGTGCCAAGCTATGTCTGAAGAGTTTGATGCTTTAATTTGTAATGGGACATGGGAACTAGTGCCATTTCATCCCACACAAAATTTGGTTGGTTGTAAGTGGATATTTTCACCAAATATCTACCTAATGGCTCCATTGATAGGTACAAAGCTCGATTGATTGCTAAAGGCTTCCACCAACACCCTGGAGTTGACTACTCTAAAACCTTCAGTCCAGTCATCAAACATACCACACTTCGTCTAGCTCTTAGCCTTGCGGTTAGTCAAAGTTGGTCACTCAGATAACTTGATATCAACAATGCCTTCCTTCAGGGAACTCTCACTGAGGATGTGTTTATGTCTCAACCTCCAGGCTTCATTGATCGTGATCTTCCTCATCACGTCTGCAAGCTACGCAAGGCTATTTATGGTCTCAAGCAAGCTCCCCGTGCTTGGTACCATGAGTTGTGCCAATTTCTTCTCCAATATGGCTTCACCAATTCAGTTGCTGACACCTCCTTATTCATCTTCAACAATCATTGCACCATTTTTTATCTTCTAGTCTATGTCGACGATATCATCATCACTGGGCATAATGTCGAAGCTACATAGGCCTTCATTCAGCAACTCTCTCAATGCTTCTCTCTCATGTATCTTGGCCCCCTAACATACTTGGAGTGGAAGTCACCTCCCACAACAATGGTCTTTTCCTCAGTCAACGCAAATACATAGCTGATCTCCTTAATAGAACTCACATGACTGAAGCCAAGCCTGCTCCTACACCACTAGCAACCAGCCCGACTCTCGCTTTACAATCTGGGACCCCACTATCTGATCCGACTGCATATCAAACAATTGTTGTGAGTCTCCAATATCTCTCACTCACTCGGCCTGACTTGCCTATACGGTGAACAAACTCTCTCAGTTTATGCATCAACCAACTAGTGAACACTGGAATGCGGTCAAGCGTCTACTGCGGTATCTGTGGTACCTTAGAGCACGACATCACACTCCGTCGGACCTCCCACTAGCACTTCATGCCTTTTCAGACGCTGATTGGGCAAGTAACAAAGATGATTTCACCTCCACTAGTGCTTACATAGTCTATCTGGGTCACAATCCTATTTCTTGGAGCTCCAAGAAACATCGTACTGTGGCTCGCTCTTCCACTGAGGCTGAGTACGGATCGGTGGTCTCCATAGCTGCTGAAATTCGATGGATTTGCTCTCTCCTTATAGAACTGGGTGTCACTCTCCCCCAACAACCAGTTATTTATTGTGATAATGTTGGTACTACAAATCTTTGTTCCGATCCGGTCTTCCACTCGCGCATGAAACATGTCGCTCTCGACTATCACTTTATCTGAGAATAAGTTCAAAATGATTTGCTTCGAGTGTCACACATCTCTGCAGCTAATCAACTTGCCGACGCTCTTACCAAACCTCTTGCTCGTTCTCAGTTTGACTCTCTCAAGGTCAAGATTGGACTTGCTCCACGGCCGTCCATCTTATGGGGGCATGATAAGGATATACAATCAAGTTGAGAAAGTCAAGGAAGAAAATCAAGGGATTTTCACATTTGAATTATTTGGCAGTTACTTTGATAAGTATATAAAATCAAGGGATTTTATTTACTCAGAATTATTTGGCAGTTACTTTGATAAGGATATACAATCAAGTTGAGAAAGTCAAGGAGAAAATCAAGGGATTTTAATTTACTCAGTTTAATTTGTTTCCTTTTTTCTTAGTAGTCATTTTTCTTCATATTCATAAATTCATACCCGATTCTGTTCATTTGAGCCTACTGGATCAAGCATGCCCTCACCAACTGACTCATGTCTCGCCTGGTGACCACTGCCAGCGTCTGGGGCCTACAATATTACAGTATATGATTAACAACAGAAATAAATAATATATATTTTAAAAGTAATTAAATTAAATTTAAATACAGATGTCTTCAATTATGAACCTGAGTATGAATCGATGGATCTGAATCATCAGCTATAGGGACACCACTCTGAGCTAGTCGATGATGTAGCTCCGCCTTAAATGCCTGCACCTGCTCCTGTACCTGAGCCTGCACCTCGGCCTGCATCGCAACCTGCATCCTTACCCGAAGATCCTCGACACGTGCATCTATTTGCTGGTGAAGAGACTGGATCAGCTCAGCCACCTCGTCAGTTCGCATGCGTGAGCCCTGGGATGAACTACATCCGGATGACTCCGCTTGCATGATAGTCGAACGTGGTATGCCCGTGCCGTATGTAAGTGTGTATCCATGCCCATCCTGGCCTATGATGGTGTGGAATATCTCATCCCGCCTAGCAACTACCTGTCGCTCCTCCTCTGGCAGCTCGGCCAATCGAGCTCAAACTGGGCCTATGTGCAAAAAAGCAACCAAATTAGAATAGTAAATCAATAAATCTCATAATAGGTTAAAAAAAGTATTGCGTAAAGGTAAATACTTACTACAAGAGCTGCAACCTCAGGATGGTGGAGACTGCGACTCGCCATCCATACAGACATCCGGTCGGTGGGTGCACCCCGCTCACGTAACTGTCGAAGGATAAATCATGTCATCTACATATATGAATACAAACTACGTCAACAATCAAAATACGTATGGTCTAACGTGACAGTTTACCTCGTGCCGGATCTGCGTAACGTGTCGAGTCCCAAGCTTGTGAGTAGGGCCCTGCATCGAGCGATTTTGAGAATTTCGATCTGCCTCTTCCTGCATTCATTTTGGGTCGTGTTTATAAGTTTACACCGAATGTTTCATATGAATTTAACAAAAAAATAGGTTGAACTACTCACCCTTGCCTTCTCACTCGACCAGTACCGGACCAACTCAGGCCACTGTGCGGGGAGAATGCCCCTTGGGACTCGCTGAAGAAGGTCTGGGTCATCCACATTCTTCTCCCAATGCTCTTTCTTTACCTTGTTCTTGTGGTATTTCCATAACTTTCGACACTTCGCCAAGCAAACTGGACGAAAATCATCAGGACATGACCTCAAATTGTCCTGCATAGGACAAGAAATTTTAGTAGTCAAGGTGTACTAAATTGACACATCGTATAATAACGTTGAAGCTAAGATAGAACTCAGCGGCTTACCTTAACCTCCCCCCAGAGTCGATCTATCGTATCCTGAGGAAAAGCAGTCCAATCGAGCATAGTCAGGGGAAATCTATGTGGGTCTCGAACCATATGCCCCAACTGGCTGATAAACTGGCGAGCCCCTTCTCCAACTGGATGAAATGTGTCGTCAAATTGCACATCATAACGGGTACCAGCATTCCATGAAGGAATCCCTCTAGCTGGGCCCCTACCCCTACTGGAAGATGAACTCGTCGTAGTAGAAGCTATAAACAATAAACTTATTAGTTAAATAAAACTAAAATTATTTTATATAATTGTTAAACATAAAAATAAAATTATACCAGTATGTGTGGAGGTCGATGCACCAACTGTAGATGGAGAAGGCCCTGCTGGCATGGACTGGAGAGATCTAAATCGTGCCGGTGCAGGTGTCTGCAGATCATGGTCCGTAGGCATCCGTCGACTAGGGTCCCTCGTCGGCGAACGAGCCTGGCTATGATGTAAAAACTCGTCCATCGTGTGTGGACGCTCTCTCCTCTTACGTCCAGACATATCTTTTTAACGTATCATAAGATAAATAAATTGCAAGTAATAACTAAAACCATTAGTAAACAAAAAGTCAAACATATTCTTAAGCAAAATTGAGAAGAAAATAAGAAGAACAGTTCACTGGTCATGCAAGTCGATAGTATCTCCTTCAACGGTCTCTCTAACCCAGTTGACATCCTCATCACGTTGAAATATTACATTTTGGTCAAGAACTTGCTTAGCAAATGCATCAATATCTGGCTCATTATCTTCAATTTGATACACCCCCCTCCTTGACATTTTAACTGCAACTTGCCAGTTAGGATCCATGGGATCCATAACATAGTAAACTTGCTCAGCTTGCCTGGCCAATATGTAGGGTTCATTACTTACTCGCTCATCTCGATATAACAAATTGTTGAAATTTACCAACGTAAATTTATACTTGTCAACTTTAGTCCCACGGATTGGATCGACCCAGTCACACTTGAATAACAAAAATTTTAATCCGTGACTGTATATAACTTCAATGATATCTTTCAACTGGCCATAATAATAACCTGCATCGACAGAAGGACACCCTAGACCACTATTTTGTGTTGCTTGTTTCTCATCTACTTCTTTGACGCGAAATCGAAACCCATTGACATCACAAGTTGTGTAACGTCGTGCCGTTATAAACGGACCATCAGCCAGTTGGTTCATTTCATCAGTCAAAGTACCTTCACTCGCTCATCGTAAATTGTACACCTACAAAATTAAAGTAATCATTGAATAAAGCTATGTAAAACTAATATGATAAGAACAAATTGAAGCACATACAACCATATGTACACATATAACCATATCTATACATACATAATTCTTGAACCAATCGTGAAATGATTGAAAATGGGACTGCTGAATTTGATTATCTGTCGCACGAGGCATGTCCCGTTTGAGCTCATCAATGTGTGTCCTATAATGCATAACAACATGTGTTAATGACAAGCATGATTGAGTTAGACATAACACGAACAAGTTAAATATATGAATGAGCATTCACTTACTGAATCAACGCCACAACTGATGGAGTGTTAAACAACACGTATCGATGAGCTTGAATCCAGTCGATGTTATCTAGATCAAATGATGTTCCCTCCCCAATAGGACCATCATTAATCCGTAAGGGCCTATCAAGTTTAGTTTCAACATCATTAAGATATGCAGCACAAAAATTAGTACACTCTTCCATTAAATAACCCTTGGCTATTGATGCCTCTGGACGAGCTCTGTTATGCACATACCTTTTTAACGTATTTAGGTACCTCTCAATAGGATACATCCACCGAAATTGGACAGGACCACCAAGCAATGCTTCACCTGTTAAATGTATGGTCAAGTGAACCATTACATCGAAGAATGAAGGTGGAAAGAGTTTCTCCAGATGACACAGTGTTAGCGCAATCCTATCCTGGAGACTTTTCAAATCATTTGTGCGATGGACTCTTGAACACAGTTGTCTGAAGAAGTTACTCACCTCAATCAAGGGCTCAACAACATTCTTAGGTAAACAATTTCGGATTGCAATAGGAATTAATTGTTGAATGAGAATGTGATTGTCATGACTCTTCAAACCTTGTAAAGTCCTTTCTTTCATATTCACATGCTTAGAAATATTAGAACAATAGCCGTCAGGCACCTTAACCCCTTTCAAAATGGAAAGAAATGCCTCCTTCTCATCTTTACTCATCGTGTACTGTGCAGGAGGCATGTATGCCTTGTTAGACTCTGTCAACTGTAAGTGTAGTGGTTTCCGCAAGCCCATTTCCTGCAAATCACGACGTGTATTGGCACTATCTTTGGACTTTCCCTTAACACCGAGAAGGGTCCATAATATATTATCACACACATTTTTCTCAATGTGCATAACATCCAAGTTGTGCCTCAGTAAATTGTCTTTCCAGTATGGTAACTCGTAAAAAATACTTTTCTTCTTCCAGTTATGACTGCGCCTTCTGTTCGCACCAGGAATAGCAGGCAATGGAGGGGATAACAGATCTTGGAAATCATATACTGTGCGTATTTGCTCTTGTTCAAGTTGTGATAACAAATCAACCCCAGTCATTATTTGTGGTGTTGGACCATATTCTCGAGTGCCATCGAATGACACTTTATCCCTTCTGAACCTATGCAATGGAGGTAAAAAACATCTGTGACCTGTGTAAGCCCACTTTTTGCATGAGAACATTTAATTGCATCAAATCAACTCTTACATTGTTATCATGAAAACTGGATACATGATTGTGGTAGTTTTGAATACTAAATGAAGTGAGACAACAACTTGCAATCATGGGAATACAACATTTCTGTTAGGAGGTAGAAGAGCATATATATAACTGCCACATAAAAATGATTGGGTCAGCACAGTGAATAACTGAAAAAGCAAATTTTACAAGAAAAAGTATTCGATCTGCATCTAGAATCAGTCAATAAAATGAAAAATCAATCAAACAAAATGATGACATGGTACAGCTTGTGCTGCTATTATGCATCAAAATTCATCAGTAAGCAATCGCTTTTGCCTCACAAAGGTACAAAGCTCATTAGGGGTTGTAATATCAATTAATTACATACGACTTCATAAAAAGTATTGTATGTGACAAGAACCGTGGTGCAACTAATCTATTTGATCACGCATGCATGTTGAAGAATCACGAAGCAATAACCAATGTGATATCAAACAATGAAAATGGCAGGCATTGGAAAAAAGGATTTAAAAATCTATGTAAAATTATGATAAAATAATATTGTACAAGAATCATTTTATCACAGACTCACTCTTTGAGCTTAAACTTTGGAAACTTTGCAACATTTTTTTAATTATCAGCAAGTAGCAACCACTGAGCAAGCCCTTGATCGACAACAAGTATAAATGCTAATTAAATTAACGAGTATTGCAGTATTTCATGGGGCATTCTCTCATAAAGTTATATGGATCAACCACAGTTTAAGGATCCTTGATGAAGGAATACAATCATAAATTAATCGAGTGACTGGAAGAATTCATAAATTCAATCATAAATTAATCGAGTGAGAGGAAGAATTCATAAAGCCAGCTATAAGTGGACAAAACCATACTTATCTTCACTAAGTTAAATCATTGTTCTTGGTGTGTTTGATAATTTAATAGTGAACTCTGCACGTTCTGCAGAACTACATGCTATCAGCTTATTCTATTTGAAATAGCATCTTTAAACTTTTGTATATCTTTTCTCATCATATAAATGCAATTCGACTTTTCAACTACTCATAATTTGTATAATCTATTTAATTAAACCAGAGGTGCAGGATATGTTGCCCCTGTTTCTTTTCATAGACAAGGTGCTACTGCTTAGGGGAAC
Organism: Calamus simplicifolius; assembly: GCA_900491605.1. Lineage (NCBI taxonomy): Eukaryota > Viridiplantae > Streptophyta > Magnoliopsida > Arecales > Arecaceae > Calamus > Calamus simplicifolius. The sequence goes on along the minus strand of UESW01001804.1, from coordinate 277,379 downwards.
TTGAAATAGTTTTTAGCATCCTTAGTTCTCACAGTAATGAAAATGAAAATGGCAATTTTCTGCTGTATGAATCCCTGCATTAGTGACAATACCTTTTTCTTTTGTTCAGTTTCCCTCAAACGAGCACTCCGAGCACACGAATTAATTTGTCATATTCTGTGGTCAGTATAATGTATGATGGATGCTGGACTACTAGTTTATTATTCATGTATTCAGCTGACAGAATTTGTTTAGTATGCTTATGTTCAATATTATGCAAGCTTGTGCATCTCTATTACATTACTCCACCCTTTTAAGATCAGGGCGCACAGCCATTTGTTTGAAAAATCTATTACATTTGTATTCTAATAATCGATAAAATTGCATACTTTTCATTCTTCTTGCATACATATCTTTATCATGTTCAATTTACCACTGGATTTGCTGACTCCCTGCATCACCTGCTAAATAAGTTCTATTGATAATATCACGTAGCTTTCCAAATTAATGAGAAACTGGAATGTTCTTGTTTCTCTTTTTTTCTAAATTTCTCCATTTTTTAAAGCAAAAGAAGGATCTTAATGATCAGCCTTTTTAACACGAAACAAAAAATATCACCCTGAATCCTGATTAAGTGACAAATTCATGGAGACCAAAATGCCACAAGTCCGAACTAGAACATCTTTTGCAAAAAATGAACAATGAACTCTGGGAGCATTTTAAGATGAAATGTGATATATGAAATTCTATCAACTACAATGGATCTATCAAACTCACCAGCCATTGACAAAAATTAGGAAAAAAGGAAACGATGATAGAAATCTCATCAAATTAAACTAAACTCTGTGCCAGGATGATCAACAATGATTGCTACTTATGCTACTGATGTGGAAATTTAAAGAGGTAAAGATATCTGTACATGTTCTGTAGTGATTCTGCAGTGTCAGTACTTCAAAGTAGCTCATCAGTGAAAATCAGTGTTTTGTCATGGTGAGCTAACATTGAAGATTAGCCTTTTGCTTTTGCATGCTTAGAGGTAATAAAGGCTTGCTGCTAAAATATAGCAGGTGCTGCCATTGTTTGTGCCATTTGTAGATGGTAAAATGCTATTAATGTGGATGGCTGCTGATTAAGAGATTGAGAGAAAATAAAGGATATTTTTTAGAGGATATGTGCTCGGTAATTTAAGTTAGATTTAAATAGAATATGGTTCATTGTCAAAAAGAGATTGCTAAGAGGCATGAAGTTGTTGCTTTGATCATTGTGGAGATAAATTAATGCATATCTAAGAAGATTGGTGAATGGTGGGTGAAATTGAAGGTTCCATCTTTGGAGTGTGGTCCTTATTATTGAATCATACATTGGAAAATAATGGACTTTGGACACAGATAAGCATTTTCATAGGTTAAAATACTGGTGTGGCTGTGTGATGTGACAGGATTTAGAAATCTGTACATTTGAAATCAGGGGATCATTTAAGGATTTAGTGTGGGTAGACATGTAAGGGTGGTTAGCATATACAATGAACGTCTGAAGAGACACTGGTAATGCAAGGGCATGGATTTGGATTAAATTATCCAGAAGCTGTGGAAAATGAGCTAAGATAACTTGGCCTGAAGTTTGTGAAAGATATAGAAAATAATACCTTGATGGCAATGAAAGGCAGCCCTTCACAGGAGTAAAAGGTGGTGGATAAATCATAAAACTGATCCAGACAGTTAAATTTACTTATTGTTCTCTTTGTTGGTGATGTATAACATATGGATGGTTAAGACGGCTTAAGAAAGCCACATCATAACCTCTTGACATTAGTATTTTGTAGTTATAAACACACTAAAGTTCCTTTATATGTTTATATGTATATCATATGTTTCTGTGTTTCTAGTTTCAGTGCCTTGCGATCCTGCAATCAAAGCTTGTTATTGATGTTGTAAGAAGAATGCACCTTTTTTATGCTCATACTTTTTCAAAGAAAAAGAGTGAGTTTTTATGCTGCTACATTTTCTTGACCTGAAGAATGTACTTCCCTTGTTGAAAGATTGCCTCTTCTAGGGTAACAGCAATTTTGGTTGATTGCCTCTTCCAGGGTAATAGCAATTTTGGTTCATCAATTCTTATAATAAGTTTGTTCTTTCTCCTATTCTGAAATGGACTATGACCTTGGAAAATCATCTTGGTACTTAACAACTTTAGATGAATGTTCGCAAAGTAGGTTCTCAGTTCATCCATATTCTGTTATTACTTTCTATGGCCTTCCTGAAACATCCTGAGCTAGAACAGATGAGACTATTGCTTTTCATGCAGAATTGTCTTAGTTATTTTCTATGCAGGTGCTAACCTGGAAGACAGACATTATTAATGCAATTGTGTATTTTTCAGGTAACTGAGACTCATCATTGGAAAGCTGTCAATATTCTTTCCTTCAATTACTGTAGACTAACAAATATTGTTTCAAGTATATCCATTTTGCAGTAACACCCAGTAGGACATTATCACAAGCTTCATATACAAAACAAAACGGTCATGCCACATCCACTATACCAATATCTCAGCACTTATCAAAGACTATAAGAGACTTTCTACAATTGGCACCAGACCATTATCCTGCAAAACATGAAGATAAACATTGCCCAGGCTACAATCATTTAACTTGATAGTGTAAATTATGGGTCAGAAGTAAAGAAGAAAGATCTAATGTAGAATGAAAAGTGAGAGAGATTCTCTAATGGTTCCATATTTTTCCCTTCTTCACCATAAGAGTCCCCTGCCATTAACCAATTATAATTAAATCCTTTTATTTTTATCAAATGACAATTTTGATCTTAGATTTGTACATTTCCACATTAATGTCCCCAATATGGTAATCTGGAGAAAAGAAAATAAATTCAAATAATTAATTCACAAATCATACCATATTTTGCACTTTGAAATAACTAATCCAATGGAAACATAGCAATTGGAGAATAAATATGAATTCATGCATGCATTAACTGAAAATATAGACACTTTCATAAGAATAAAAGAACATAGTGAGGTAAACTTTCAAACTATTGCTTTTAACCCAATTAAAAAAGAAAAAAGAAGAAAGTGTGTGCGTGTGTAATCAACTTGAGAACAGAATAATACTTGATTATTCTATTCAACAAATAAGTAAAATACCTAGGAAGAACTTTGCCACATATGATACAATCAATAAAAAGTATTATCACCACATAACTTCCAATATATTTTCAGTTTGTTGCAAGTATTAGATCACTTGTTTATATCATATATTTCTCTTTCTATAGAAGTCAAAAGAAAAGATAATACAATACAATCCTTTTAAGGTCATCTCTTTCGCATTTCAATTTAAATGGTTTTTCTCCCATATTTTTTGGGTTGAATAATTTTTGTCTCCCATGTTTTTTTGTTAAATAGTTTTTCTTCCATGTTTGATGGTAGCATTTGCTGTAAGAAAAACTGTTATTTTGCTGGCCACACCACTTTGACAAGCCTCTTTCTTTTCATCTTCTGCATTTAGTATTTGCACCAAACCAATCAGTTTCAAACCCACTTGTGACCTACCACTACAAGAAAATACTGAGATAACGATGCATCTTTGTGTCGCTAATTGCGACCAAATTACGATGCCTTAGCAACAACAAAAAAATTGCGACGCATTTAGCGACCCCATAAATATGAGTCGCTATTTAGCAACTCAATAGCAATGCAAAAAACTAAAAAATTAAAAAAATCATTAATTTAGCGACGAAACAATTGCGTCGCTAAATAGCGATGCAAAGCTCAAAAAATTAAAAATATTAAATTTTAATTTAGCGATGCAAATAGTGCATCGCTATTTTAAGAAAAATTAATATTTATAAAATAAAATTATGAAATAAAAATATTACGATGCATTTCATTGCATCGCAATATTTTTTAAAATAATTAATTATGTTAATTAACGACACATTAGCCACGTAATAAATCAAAAAATTAAAAAAATAATTTTTAATTTCACGATGCAAGTATTGCGTTGTAATTTTTTTTAAAAATAAAACATTGCGATGCAACTAGGTGCATCGCAATTATTTTAAGAAAAATTAATTTTTATAAAATATAATTATGAAATAAAATATTGCGACGCAACTCAGTGCATCGCTATTTTTAAAAAAAATTAATTATGTTAAATAGCGACGCATTAGCGACCCAATAAACCAAAAATTAAAAAAAATATTTTTAATTTAGCGATGCAAATAATGCATCGCAATTTTTTAAAAAAAATCAAATTTTATAAAATATAATTAAAAGATAAAAAAATTAAAAATAAAACATTGCGACGTAATGAAATGCGTTGCAATTGTTTTAAAAAAATTAATTTTGTTACATGCGTCGGATCGATCATCGCCGATCGGGATCATGGCTTGGATTGATCGCAACCATCAGATCGTCACCGATCGGATTGATCGCAACGGTCCAAGATCGATCATCATCAATCGAGATCATGGCTTGGATTGATCGCAACTGTCAGATTGTCGCCAATAGAATTGATCGCAACGGTTTGAGATCGATCGTCACCGATCGGGATCATGGCTTGGATCGATCGCAACGGATCGTCATCGATCGGATCGATTGCAACGGTCCAAGATCGATCGTCGCCGATCAGGATCATGGCTTGGATCGATCGCAACCATCGGATCATCGCCGATCGGATTGATCGCAACGGTCCGAGATCGATCATCGACGATCGGGATCATGGCTTGGATCGATCGCAACCATCGGATCGTCACCGATCGGATTGATCACAATGGTTCGAGATTGATTGTCGCCGATCGGGATCATGGCTTAGATCGATTGTAACCATCGGATCGTCACCGATCCAATTGATCGCAACGGTCGAGATCGATCATCGCCGATTAGAACATAGTAGTAGATTGATATTGCGCTTGTCTGACAAAAAGCTAAACAAAAGGGTGTAAAAAGCAATTAGAACTTAGTAGTAGATTGATATTGCGCTTGTCTGACAATTCCCTTAAAAAAGCAGATTGTGGCATAGGTTGTAAAGCAAATGAATAAATGGGAGACATACACCTTTGGATAAGGTTTATTTCACTCTGATGAGGAATTATAGTTGATGGTAGACGATATAGAGATCTGCACAAAATTGGATACCAAACATCTTACAATCTCCCTACAACCCAGCATGAGCCATCTAATGCTTTGCCCACGATGACATCACAACATACACCAACCTGCAAATCGTTGAACGGATCGCCGCCAGCCTCGTTCTCTATTGCAGATCGCCATGCTTCAAGCCCGACTTGCCTCGTACTGATGCAGAGAAATACAATAACCACAACAAAATACTAACAGAATCTAAACCACCACACATAATTGCCACCAACATGAGACCCCCATCGCATACAATGACTCAAACCTACAGATGACGCATAATCTATGAACACATTACATCAAAATATAGATCCTTTTCTTCAAAAGTCACAAACTATATCACTTAACATATCAAAGAAAAAGAAGAAATTTGGCACAAAGATGACAAAGACTTCTCATTGGATCGATGGGAAAATTAACATCATAATTGCAAAGCCAATACTTGCAATCGTGAAAGTAAAACATTTTCAAGGCAAATAACACGATTGCATACCCGATAATCACGATCATGAAAGTAACATAATTTCAAGACATAGTTCGCATCATATTAGAATCCCAAATTAATTATTTGCAGAAATTGCAAAGGATAATTCAATTTTGTTGGATTCTTTATAATGCATGAACAAACTAAATAAATTATATGTTAAACAGAAGCACCCCCATATATTTTTTCATCGAAAAATAATGCAATGAAACACGGGCCGAGGTCCACAGGATTAGCGATGCATCAAGGCATCGTTTATGATTAGTGGCGCTCATACCATTGTTATTTAGCAGCATAATAAATGCATTATTAATTAATAATATATTTTTTAAATCTTATTTAATTATGCATACATGAACATCGCTAATTGGTGATGAAAATATTATGTTGCTACGTTTTGTGATGTTTTAGGGATGTTATTATGAGTGTTAAAAGATTACTCTTTCTAACTAAAGACTTGATCGAGATTGAAACTGTTAACATACCGGAAAGAAGGTGGATTGGCATCAAAGGTCACCTTTGGTTAACGGGACCCAGCTCTTGCCAACCGTGCTCATATGGCAAAAGAGGCTTTCCTATCCTGATCTTGCTTCTAACTTTCTATATGGCTATGTAAAGTTGCTTTGTTTGGTAGGATTTCTCCTAATCGATCGTGTTGGGTGCGGTCCAAAAGTATGCCGATCAGATGCACCACTGGCTCCTTGTGGAATGAAGACAATAGAGGTTGCTGAACTTTGTGTAATCAATCACATCCTCATTGCGATGCTTTTTATATCTTCATTTATCCACTTATCCGTTCTAGTTGTCTCTTTGTACCCTTGAGCTAGCTGTAATTTATTAACAAGATCAATCTGATAATAAGAGAAGATCAACTATCTAAATATATCAAATCTAGTAACCAAAAAATCTTTATTTTTACAATGGTAGACCATGGAAGGCTTGCAGCTGGATTTAAAGTGCGAATGAAGCTGAGGAAAACATGTGGAAATGAGTCCCACACGTCTTAAAAATCCATAAATAAAGAAAAGAAAATAGTCTCCATTAAATTAAAAATAATCTCTTTCTATTTGTAAGGACTTCCTTTCCCTATTTTTTTTTCCTTTGGTTATACAAGGTCAACGAAAGAAAGAGGAAAGAATAGACTACGCTACGGTCAAAACTCTTGAGCCCATGACTTCTTAATACTCCGCTTACCTTTGCTGGTCTTTAGGGTATAATTATCAATAATTAATTCCCCATTTGGTTCCCGTCATTCCTTTTACGCATTCATTGATTGCCATATCTCTCACATCACACCATCCTCCACTGCTGCAACCCCCAACCCGAGCCCGCTTATAGCTTTTAGTGATGTATGCATAATATATGAGATATAGCTTTTATTGATGTTATTATGATTGCATTATATTGTCCGTGCCAAGGTTTAGTAAGCCTTGCATGCTCTTAGAATTTGTTTTGAGAATATGCAGTCATATCGCATTTATCGCTAGGCTAGGCTCCAGTTCGGAAGCAATGACAGCTCATTCAGACTATTAAAATTTTTAAGATTTAGTTAAAATGTAATGCAAGTTTAAACTAAATTTTAGCTTGATTTTGAATTATTAAGATGATCATGATAAACATGCTCTGCTCATTTCAAAACTAAGCTCGATTATGCTCAAGCAAATAATAAATGATCCAATCTTTTTATGCCAAGCTCGGTCGGCTCCCATCTGGTTCATTGATAATATTGGCTTCCAAGATAAAGATATTTTCATAAAGATTTTTGGTTGATCCATGAGATTTTTCACACATCCAGGATGTAGGAATTTCCTATAACGTAGCTAATAGATTCATTATTTGAAAAGAAAAATCTCGATGAAAGTGTAAACTTGCTAAAATGGTATAACTTTTTAGTAATCACACGAAAGATATATATCAACTCATATGTTTATAATTTGCGAAGTTAGGTTCTTCTTTGAATCCATATCCATTTTATAAATGTTGACATAATAACAGTGCATGTATTTTATCGTTATTTCAAGGCTTTTTGATCCCTTGCTCACCTCCTAAACTTCCAGGATGCACCTCATGCCTCACTTGCTCGTGATAGATGAATACATTGCCATCATTGCTGGCTATAGGCTACGATCCCTTGTGGTGGCCAACGAGATCGACCCCAAAATTGACTAAACTGTCACCTCCTTCCGTCTATGCATGCGTTGCCTTATCTAGAAGCCGTTAAAATTCGTTGCCGTGAAAATAGTAAATCCTACCTCTCTTGGACGCTTGACGATGGCTACGGGAGAGATCAAAATCTTTAGCAGCCATGAAAATAGTAAATCCTACCTCTCTTGGAGGCTTGACGATGGCTACGGGAGAGATCAAAATCTTTAGCATAAGTGGACGATGATTGGTGAGATGGTTGCAGGCAAATAAACGCATAGAGGGGAATAAAGAGACACCAAAAAGGGGAGAACCAGGAATAAGACAACCCCTGTGCGGTCTCCCCAACAAACCAAAAACAAAAAAATTTATTAGGGTCGGTGACCTGCCATGCGAGCGCACCCAACATGGCAAAGGTCGGTATGACAACAAAATCGAATCCAAGAGAGTAGACTACATACCCCTCAACATCTATAAGAGTGAGATCCATCGATAGTCTCATCTTTTACATCCTAATTAAGAAAGATGAAGTCATCGGCAATGATCACCACAATCGCACGCGCCTGATCAGCCCAGACGAAAGCTAATCAAGAAAGATGAAGTCATCGGTGATGATCACCACAATCACACGCGCCTGATCAACCCAGATTGGGACGAAAGAAACCGCATCTCATCCGATCCCTACACATATTATACAAGAGAGAAGAACGATCCTGCCAAAAAAGAAGGAATAACTAACCTGAAAGGAATAAAACCACAAAACATAAACAAATCCAGCAGAAGTTCAGTAGAACAAACGAAATATATTACAAAAAATTGTTTCCCCTTCACAAAAATCATTAGACAGCATATCGAGAGAAAGATCAAGACAGAACAAGAACCGATCTCCATCAACCGTGATCAAAGATCACAAAAACTCAAAAAATATGATAAAAAGGAAATAAAAAGAATAAAATCGCATATCGGTAAAACAAACAAAAAGAAAGAGATCTCACAAACCAAAGCAGAGATCACAAACAAATACCATGCCAGAACCAAGCATTAAAAGCTTATTCCCAGAAACATCCACCAAGCCGCCAATCGATCAACCTACAAAGAAAATCCAAGCCAAACATACGACAGCCCTATTCACAAGAAAGAAAGGAAAACCAAAAAAAAAAAAACCTTAAAAGCTTCTATCTCTTTGCGGCCATGGCCAAACCAAAATAAATAATAGCGAAAATATTTTTCATAAAAATTGAACGCTAAAAAATGTTGAAAGCCACCGCTTGGGGTAAGGACAAATTTGGGGTTTCGGGGTTAGTATTTATTGATTAAGGGCCTATTTGGATGGGGTTAGTATTTATTGATTAAGGGCATGTTTGGATGGAAGGAAATCAAGAGGAAGGAAAGGAAAAGAAGGAGAAAAATCATAAGTTTTTTTTGTTTGGAAGGAGGGTGAAAGAAAAAGTGGAAAGAAAATTGTTAATCCCTAAATTGGTGGTAAGCTGAGGGAGGAAAAAAAGTTTAAGTCATACTTTTATGGAAGACCAAAATATCTCTTTATTTTTTATTCTTTATTCTTTCATTCCTAATGAGGTATAATTGTCACAATTTTTTTTATTTTTTTTTTTTTCTTTTGTTTTTTCCTCCTCTCTCAATCCAAACAAGATAATTGATATTATCCTTTCTTTCCCTCCAAAGATCTACGTAGTCTAAGCGGTGCTAGTTTGACACGCTTGGATGCATGTGCGCGCTTGGATGCATGTGTGTGGATGCCATAGTTTCAATTCCAAAATGATTGAATGCGAGCCTGTTGGAGAATTAGATCTATGACCGACGACATCATTAAATGCTTTAGTTATCTACCCCACGGCTCGTGTGACTACATAGGTGTCAAAGGAAGAAAAAGACTGCCCAAATTGAGTGCATGAATATGGGCCAATAAAGAGAGAAGAAAAGGTTTTTTTTTTAAGCTCATAAATTTCATGCTAACTACAATGTTTTGAAAATTGGATCGAACAACGAATCGACTTAACATTTGGATCGTGGATCAATCGGATCGAATAATATTATAATTAATTTTAATTTAATAATATAAAATAATAAAAATATAAATATTATTCAAATAAAAAATTAAAAAAATCTAAAAACTAGGTTTAACCGATTCAAAATTTGGCCAATGCAATGGATTTTTTTGATTTTCATCGGATCATATAAAATCAACTTTAACAATAAAATCGAAACGATCCGATCTTATTTTTAAAACATTGCTTAATTAAGACCCATGTTCATCTTTCTTTTGGAACGGTGATAGGATGGGTGACCCACCCGTACTCCATCCCCATATCACTCTCAACTTCCCATGCTCGATGCATACCAGGCTCATACCATCAAAGCAATCAATTTTGTATTCATCCTCAGCTTTATATAGAAAATGAACCATACTACATTTTGCCTATGTTTTTTTTTTCAAAAGTTATATTTATAAAAAATATAGATGACTTATAAATTTGAGACAGCTTGTGCAGTCACACTCTCTCTAATATATATAGAACTGGTTTAGTTATATTCAAATGTAATTAAACTTAAATTTGATCATCTTTCTCACTCTTTGATCCACATAGTTCATAAATTTACAAATAAAAAATAGAAAAAAAATAAAATAGCCATGACCTGGTTCAGGCCGAGTTGACTGGTTCATGGGTGAACCGGATGGGTTGATCGGGTTATTTTAGATCTCTTACATATCTAATTTTATGTTAGAATTGGACTGGCTTGGCCTTTGAGTCTCGGTTCAACTGGTTCAACCGGCCGGTTTGGTCTGATTTTAACAACTATGCATGTAATGTTTGATTTGAATGTTGAATTGGTTCTAAATAGAATAGAGTGAAGGAAGCAGATTCATGTAGCTGACCCATATAGTGGGAAAAAAGCTTAGATGAGTTGAGTTGAGTTGAGAAACTAGTCCGGAAGGCCCTATTCTTTAACGAGGAAGAGGAGGAATCAAAAGGGCATTTTTGAACTTTCCATAGAGAACAAATTCCATAAGGATGGAAGAGTTGATTAATGAAAGAGTAGTGTGGGTAGAATGATTAGCCAGAAAGGTGAGAGGGACTCTCCAACCCAAAAAGATTGAAGAGAGAGGTGTGTGAAACCGGCACATCCCAACCACCATCTTTCTCTCACACAACCGCCATGTATAAAAATCATAATTTATAAACAAAATGGAGATGGTAATGTCTGTTAGAAGAACATTGGGCTTAGCATAGTGTGGTGGGGTTTTACTTGTTCCTGTTCAAGCTCCAACTAAGCTAAAGTTGCCAAAATTTAATCATGAGGTAGAATGGGCCATGCACAACGTACATGGAACCCACCGGAGGCTCTAACTACCTCTAGATAATCAGATATCGGAAGAGCGACCTTGCAACCACCTCAATTTTATTGTGATCATATGGTTTAGGAACTTGTTTTTAATTTATTTGTCAAATAATATGATTTAGGAGTTGAAAATTTCTATAAATGTGTATTGGGTTAAAAGAACTCATTAACGAGTAGGTGAAATGATACCATATTAAGATGATCGAGTCTAATGGATCATTCCAAATAAATTATGACCATAAATATTATGGGGTCTGATGAGTCTGCTCAAAATAATCTTTAATGTTGTCTTGAGAATTCAGTGTACAATGCTTGATTTTAGCATAGCCGTTTAGGTTTGTTTTAACAAAGATCGAAGTCCTTCCTAAGTCCTGGTTGATTACGTTGGTGTACAAGAGAGATGTTAGGTCGAGCGGATTTAGATCCCGCGAGTGCTTGGATATCTTAAAAGGGTCTTAAAAGGGTCTGACGTCCAGGTAGAATGACAGCCTCTCCATCCAAATATCTAAAAATCTAATGGGGCTGATGGAGCAATACCCAACCAACGGTGATGATGGAGCTGACGGAGCAATATCCAATCAATGATGACGATCGTACCTCCAGATGACCTTCAGCTGGCCATCAGGATAGGACCTCTAATTGGCCACTCGAGTAGGACCTTCAGTCGGTTACCCAGGTAGGACTTTCAGTTGATCACCTAGGTAGAAACTTCAGTTGACCATCCGGGTAGGACCTCCAGTCGGCCATCTAGATAGGACCTCTTACGGGGCCCACACAATCCCTGCCATTCATGATGGTTTATAGGATTCTGTAGTGATCTAAAATCATGACAAAGAGATTTTTGCCATCTCAGATTGCGGAACGTAGGGGGCAAATCCTGCTATTTCTATAACAACTGCCCTAGCCCGGCAAAACCTGCCAACTCTGCAATAGGTGCCCTAGCCTAGCAAATCCTACCAATCCTAACATGCCATGCAGGAAGTAAATCTTGCTAATTAGGTTATGGCCACTTTGGCCCTGTAACGCATGCTCTAACATTTAGTTATTGTGCGAGCTCCGCAGACTTTCATAAAATGGGTGAGAGGGACCTTCGACCAGGTAAGTCCTAAGACCTAAAGCACAAGTAACACATCCACGCTCACATAGAGGTCTTTTCCTCTAAAGCTCTCAAGCACTTAATCTCTCCTCAAATTTATAGCTGTTGCTTAGGGCAATAACATGAGAATGAGGGAGGAATGGGCTATTTATAAAAGTTTCAATTTTTTTTTCAAAAATATCATTCAATATAATTGTTATATGGCTGTTAGAAGAGGGATAAAATGGTCAAAACCCTCCTATATGGCCATTTATAGCCATTTCTAGTCGTTGAAAATGGCTAGAAACGGCTATATAGCTGTTTGGAACTTAGGAGTCATGCCTGGCTCGACACGGCTCGTGGTCCAAAGGACTCGAGGGAGATTAAAAAAATATTAGCCCTAAACCTCAAACGAATCAAACGAGGTAGGTAGCTAGGTCTAAAGAGCGGATCGACGGGTTAGGGAGGGCCCAGGTCAAGGGAGAGAACGAGCCAACAGATGAAGGAAAAAGCCAAAAGTGGTGAAAACAAGCAATCTTCGTTTAGTGTGTTTGTCCAAACAGCCATACATATACATACGTACACAAACATACATACATATACATACATACATACATACATACACATGCACAAACATACATACATACATATACATATATCTACACGGACATAAATACATATACGTGCATGAATATATATATATATATAATAAATAAATACATACCTAACACCTTATTTCAGCGAAAGAAAATACAGCTTATGGCTACTAAGACCGAAAACCAAAATGAAAAACAAAAGTAGAACATATAATGAAAACATAACAACAACCATAAAGACAACGATGAATCATCAGAAACACCCCCAGCCACCATTTTCATTTTTTATTTTCATTACGATTTTTAAAGAGGGAGAACATGAAGATTTTTTTTGTCGTCTATCATTTAATTTATTGATTTTTATATCTGTTATAATTCATGCGTTACGGTTTTTAAACAGGAACAACACGGAGAGCACGTGAATGCATAGTCTTTAAGAAGGCGAGAATCTTGCAACAATAACAGAAACAAGAGCCGTTCGCACTCGAATACCCACTCCATCCTTGCCTCTCACTCTCCTGCCGTCGTTCGTTCAGTCTTTCATCCTCCCACCACCGGTAGGAAGAAGATCACGAGGCTTTTCCTCAAACCCGTTAGTGGTGATGCCCATAGGCATGCATGAACCTCTTCAAGGCCAAATGGTCTCGCTGGAAGTTCGAGGACTGCCGCGCCAGCTTCACCCGATTCCTTACCATTGAAAAGTTGCTACCTTTCCTAATTCCTCCTCATCCCCCACCGCCATTGAAGCCCTACAATTGTAGTAAAAGATCTTCATGGATATATTCAAAGTCTGTCCGATACCATCCATACCTAAATGACCTTGTCCTGTGTTCGTCGATGAGGAATGACGTATGGACTGGTAAAGAATGTTGCCAGCTTGGGATTGATGGGGTTAGTTAACAAACCTTTCTAATAAATGGACCAACTTTCAAATTTTTCTAACTATTTTAAGTTTCAAAATTTTCTATATCTGTTGTCTCAGGAACTTCCTATTGAAGCTCCAGTAACCACTGGTTGTGTTCCTCTTACAGAAATTGTAGCAGTTATTAGACCAGAAAGTGTTATTCGTTCCAGTTCTCCTAGCAGCTTAAATCAGAAATATATTTTCAAGGATGAACTGGAGATGTCCTAGAGGATTAGACATATCCACGAAAGTAAAGATTATCAAAATGGTGAATATATTCATGCAGAACGTGTTAAACCTTCATCACGCAATGGGCTTCATGGATTATATACATTTTCTCTGCAGCAAAAATATCCTAAGATCTTCTGTAAAGCTGGTGTCTATACATTTATGTTCTCAGTTGTAAGTTCTTTCTCAGGTCTTTCTGAGATATGAGAGTTTTAGACTTGTTGGTCATGATGTAAATAGATACACGCTTGGCTGTCAGGTTTGTAAGGATTCAAGTTGCAAAGAAATAGAAGTACAGCTCACTTTGTCTTAAAAGCATTATGCAGTTCATATGGGTCAGGATGGGATGCTTTAACATCATTGATAGTAATTCAAAATATCACTTGAGAAACACCAAGTCAAAGGTATTTATAACAGATCATCAGATCTTAATAAAAGGACGAGATGTCCGTCAATGGGAAATTTAACCTTTGAGAGGCACTATAACAAATATTAGAACAGTCAACACTAAAAATATTATTTTTCGATGCTTAAAAGTATCAAAAAATATCATCTCGATACTTTAATAAGCATCAAAATATAGGAAGTGGAGGTGAAAAATCGCTTTAAATTATTGGCATCAGCAAGAAAAAAAGTTTCGGACGCTAAAAAGTGTCAGCATATCCCCGATGCATTTTAGCGTCCGAAACTATTTTTCTTGCTGACGCTTTTAAAAAGCATCGGGATTGTCCGCCTTCACTCCCTGTATTCTGATGCTTATTGAAGCATCACGATGATATTTTTTGATGCTTTTAAGCGTCGAAAAAATTTTTGATGCTTTTTGGGGTCGAAAAATGACATTTTTAGCATCGGCTATTCTAATATTTGTTGTAGTGCCTCTCAAAGGTCAAATTTCCCAAGACATCCCATCCTTTTATAAATAACAACTTTGCCATCAGGTTCCTAAAGAATAAAATTAGAGGATAACCCAAACATGAGTTATCTCCTCTAGTTAAACTTTTTTAGAATTATCCTCTATACTTATAGCTTTTCGGGATAAGAAGGGATATCGAGGGCATATCCCCCTTATCCCCTATTTTAAACACTACCTAGAGTGGTGGATAAAGATTTGAAGAGTTTTTTTAAACAAATAAAATTGTTGTTTGATTTTTTAAAAAATATATTTAAAAAATATGATAGCAAGCCGGAACCAATAATTTAAGGCGCTTTTTTTTACCGCACTAATTTGACTACGCGTTAAATAGAAAGTACAAGAGATATGCATTAAAAAAAATGAACATTCGAATGAATATGCTTCAGAAAATCAAATTGGAGATAGGACTAGAATGCTCCAGAAACGTAACATTAATTAGTAGACCATTGGATTGCCTACAAAAGCCAAAGGAGTGGGCATATGTAACAAGTCTCCTTTCTCGTATCTTCTCATTACTTGATTCTTTCCCCTTTCCCTGATTTGTTTCTTCTCTCTTAGATTCTGAGACAGAGACATAGAATTCTCGATCGTTAAGAGCTCTAGGGGGGAAAGCCCCAAACTCCAGAAGCGGATGCTTTTACTTGCAAATATTATTCCACGCAACTTTCACCATTTATCCCCATTCTACTTTAGTCTCGTTCCATACCACCCGTACCTAAATGGCTCGTGCCGCGGAGATTGCGAACCAGGAGCTGGATGACCATGCTAAGACTTCTCAGAGACCTGAGCGGCTTGAAACGTTTCGTTGGAGCCTTAATCAAGATGGAAGGTCTGTCCTCCAAATGCAAGTCGAAAGTCTGATGGCAGCATTGTGGGCAGGGGAAAATTAGTTTGCAAATCTCCAAATGTACTTTTGTTTTTTTAAAGCTTTTAGTTTCTTTAATCTTTTGGAAGGAACAGGCAGAAAGACACGACCCATATGTGCACGGGACTGTCAATTGAATGAACACAAAGGAAGTTTGGTAAAATAGCATTTTGTTTTTGCGTTGCTGCCAAGGTGTTTACACTCGCTAAACGCTTGTCAATCCTTCTGCAAACCCAAATAAAAGAAAAAGGAAAAGTCTTGCTCCTGCTGTGGTAGCTGCACCAAGAAGCTGTGCGCCAATCGTGGAACACGGTGCGCGCAATCTGCACTTGTGTCTGTACTCGTGCTAATCATTGAATGTGATGCGCATGATCATCAACGCAATGCATGCGATCTGCATCGAGTGCACAAAGACTTTTTCTTAAAAAAAAATACAGCCCAAAATCAGCCCACGATGCTCGCTAACTTGAGCTCAAAACACTAGTAGAAAAAATATTTTTAGCGACCACCACAGGCGGTCGCTAAAAGTTAAAAAGCAGTCGCTAATAGTTTTTAGCGACCGCCACATGCTGGCCGCCAGAAACTCATCGCTAAAGACTTTTAGCGACCGCCAATGGCGGTCGCTATAGTATTAGCGACCGCTAGAGCGACCGCTTAGGGGGGCAGAATTTGACTATTAGCACCGCCTGAAGGGCCTTTAGCGACCGCCTAGGCGGTCGCTAATACTATATATTTTTATTTTTTTATTTTTTATTTTCTGTTCTGATGAGTTAGCGACGTCCTTTTAAGCCATTTGCGACCGCCTAGGCGGTCGCTAATACTGAATTTTATTATTTTTTAATTCATTTTGTTTTTGGTTATTGGATTTTTTTGTTTGGGTACCTATACCTATTTTACAAAATTATATAAACTAAATATTAAAATTAAATTGTACACATACAATAAAAGTATAAGCTAATAAAAAAACAATTTATCTATATTAATAAATCTGCAACGTCTTTAATTTACAATCCAAAAAAAAAAATCTAATACAATTTTCAAGAAAAAAACATAAAGAAAATAGTTGTCCCAATGCAGCACTCAGTCCATCAAAAAAAAAAAATTAAATTTACTAGTCAATAAAATATAAATATAATTAAAGAAGAACAAATTGCAATTATCAACAAAACATTTCCAAGAAACAAGTTTCAGCATTTTAGAAATTAATAAACTTAAAACATATTCATAAACTCATACCCGATTCTGTTCATTTGAGCCTACTGGATCAAGCATGCCCTCACCAACTGACTCATGTCTCGCCTGGTGACCACTGCCAGCGTCTGGGGCCTAATATTACAGTATATGATTAACAACAAAATAAATAATATATATTTTAAAAGTAATTAAATTAAATTTAAATACAGATGTCTTCAATTATGAACCTGAGTATGAATCGATGGATCTGAATCATCAGCTATAGGGACACCACTCTGAGCTAGTCGATGATGTAGCTCCGCCTTAAATGCCTGCACCTGCTCCTGTACCTGAGCTTGCACCTCGGCCTGCATCGCAACCTGCATCCTTACCCGAAGATCCTCGACACGCGCATCTATTTGCTGGTGAAGAGACTGGATCAGCTCAGCCACCTCGTCAGTTCGCATGCGTGAGCCCTGGGATGAACTACATCCGGATGACTCCGCTTGCATGATAGTCGAACGTGGTATACCCGTGCCGTATGTAAGTGTGTATCCGTGCCCATCCTGGCCTATGATGGTGTGGAATATCTCATCCCGCCTAGCAACTACCTGTCGCTCCTCCTCTGGCAGCTCGGCCAATCGAGCCTCAAACTGGGCCTATGTGCAAAAAAGCAACCAAATTAGAATAGTAAATCAATAAATCTCATAATAGGTTAAAAAAAGTATTGCGTAAAGGTAAATACTTACTACAAGAGCTGCAACCTCAGGATGGTGGAGACTACGACTCGCCATCCATACAGACATCCGGTCGGTGGGTGCACCCCGCTCACGTAACTGTCGAAGGATAAATCATGTAATCTACATATATGAATACAAACTACGTCAACAATCAAAATACGTATGGTCTAACGTGACAGTTTACCTCGTGCCGGATCTGCGTAACGTGTCGAGTCCCAAGCTTGTGAGTAGGGCCCTGCATCGAGCGATTTTGAGAATTTCGATCTGCCTCTTCCTGCATTCATTTTGGGTCGTGTTTATAAGTTTACACCGAATGTTTCATATGAATTTAACAAAAAATAGGTTGAACTACTCACCCTTGCCTTCTCACTCGACCAGTACCGGACCAACTCAGGCCACTGTGCGAGGAGAATGCCCCTTGGGACTCGCTGAAGAAGGTCTGGGTTGTCCACATTCTTCTCCCAATGCTCTTTCTTTACCTTGTTCTTGTGGTATTTCCATAACTTTCGACACTTCGCCAAGCAAACTGGACGAAAATCATCAGGACATGACCTCAAATTGTCCTGCATAGGACAAGAAATTTTAGTAGTCAAGGTGTACTAAATTGACACATCGTATAATAACGTTGAAGCTAAGATAGAACTCAGCGGCTTACCTTAACCTCCCCCCAGAGTCGATCTATCGTATCCTGAGGAAAAGCAGTCCAATCGAGCATAGTCAGGGGAAATCTATGTGGGTCTCGAACCATATGCCCCAACTGGCTGATAAACTGGCGAGCCCCTTCTCCAACTGGATGAAATGTGTCGTCAAATTGCACATCATAATGGGTACCAGCATTCCATGAAGGAATCCCTCTAGCTGGGCCCCTACCCCTACTGGAAGATGAACTCATCGTAGTAGAAGCTATAAACAATAAACTTATTAGTTAAATAAAACTAAAATTATTTTATATAATTGTTAAACATAAAAATAAAATTATACCAGTATGTGTGGAGGTCGATGCACCAACTGTAGATGGAGAAGGCCCTGCTGGCATGGACTGGAGAGATCTAAATCGTGTCGGTGCAGGTGTCTGTCATGGATCATGGTCCGTAGGCATCCGTCGACTAGGGTCCCTCGTCGGCGAACGAGCCTGGCTATGATGTAAAAACTCGTCCATCGTGTGTGGACGCTCTCTCCTCTTACGTCCAGACATATCTTTTTAACGTATCATAAGATAAATAAATTGCAAGTAATAACTAAAACCATTAGTAAACAAAAAGTCAAACATATTCTTAAGCAAAATTGAGAAGAAAATAAGAAGAACAGTTCACTGGTCATGCAAGTCGATAGTATCTCCTTCAACGGTCTCTCTAACCCAGTTGACATCCTCATCACGTTGAAATATTACATTTTGGTCAGGAACTTGCTTAGCAAATGCATCAATATCTGGCTCATTATCTTCAATTTGATACACCCCCCTCCTTGACATTTTAACTGCAACTTGCCAGTTAGGATCCATGGGATCCATAACATAGTAAACTTGCTCAGCTTGCCTGGCCAATATGTAGGGTTCATTACTTACTCGCTCATCTCGATATAATAAATTGTTGAAATTTACCAACGTAAATTTATACTTGTCAACTTTAGTCCCACGGATTGGATCGACCCAGTCACACTTGAATAACAAAAATTTTAATCCGTGACTGTATATAACTTCAATGATATCTTTCAACTGGCCATAATAATAACCTGCATCGACAGAAGGACACCCTAGACCACTATTTTGTGTTGCTGTTTCTCATCTACTTCTTTGACGCGAAATCGAAACCCATTGACATCACAAGTTGTGTAACGTCGTGCCGTTATAAACGGACCATCAGCCAGTTGGTTCATTTCATCAGTCAAAGTACCTTCACTCGCTCGTCGTAAATTGTACACCTACAAAATTAAAGTAATCATTGAATAAAGCTATGTAAAACTAATATGATAAGAACAAATTGAAGCACATACAACCATATGTACACATATAACCATATCTATACATACATAATTCTTGAACCAATCGTGAAATGATTGAAAATGGGACTGCTGAATTTGATTATCTGTCGCACGAGGCATGTCCCGTTTGAGCTCATCAATGTGTGTCCTATAATGCATAACAACATGTGTTAATGACAAGCATGATTGAGTTAGACATAACACGAACAAGTTAAATATATGAATGAGCATTCACTTACTGAATCAACGCCACAACTGATGGAGTGTTAAACAACACGTATCGATGAGCTTGAATCCAGTCGATGTTATCTAGATCAAATGATGTTCCCTCCCCAATAGGACCATCATTAATCCGCAAGGGCCTATCAAGTTTAGTTTCAACATCATTAAGATATGCAGCACAAAAATTAGTACACTCTTCCATTAAATAACCCTTGGCTATTGATGCCTCTGGACGAGCTCTGTTATGCACATACCTTTTTAATGTATTTAGGTACCTCTCAATAGGATACATCCACCGAAATTGGACAGGACCACCAAGCAATGCTTCACCTGTTAAATGTATGGTCAAGTGAACCATTACATCGAAGAATGAAGGTGGAAAGAGTTTCTCCAGATGACACAGTGTTAGCGCAATCCTATCCTGGAGACTTTTCAAATCATTTGTGCGATGGACTCTTGAACACAGTTGTCTGAAGAAGTTACTCACCTCAATCAAGGGCTCAACAACATTCTTAGGTAAACAATTTTCGGATTGCAATAGGAATTAATTATTGAATGAGAATGTGATTGTCATGACTCTTCAAACCTTGTAAAGTCCTTTCTTTCATATTCACATGCTTAGAAATATTAGAACAATAGCCGTCAGGCACCTTAACCCCTTTCAAAATGGAAAGAAATGCCTCCTTCTCATCTTTACTCATCGTGTACTGTGCAGGAGGCATGTATGCCTTGTTAGACTCTGTCAACTGTAAGTGTAGTGGTTTCCGCAAGCCCATTTCCTGCAAATCACGACGTGTATTGGCACTATCTTTGGACTTTCCCTTAATACCGAGAAGGGTCCATAATATATTATCACACACATTTTTCTCAATGTNTGTTGAATGAGAATGTGATTGTCATGACTCTTCAAACCTTGTAAAGTCCTTTCTTTCATATTCACACGCTTAGAAATATTAGAACAATAGCCGTCAGGCACCTTAACCCCTTTCAAAATGGAAAGAAATGCCTCCTTCTCATCTTTACTCATCGTGTACTGTGCAGGAGGCATGTATGCCTTGTTAGACTCTGTCAACTGTAAGTGTAGTGGTTTCCGCAAGCCCATTTCCTGCAAATCACGACGTGTATTGGCACTATCTTTGGACTTTCCCTTAACACCGAGAAGGGTCCATAATATATTATCACACACATTTTTCTCAATGTGCATAACATCCAAGTTGTGCCTCAGTAAATTGTCTTTCCAGTATGGTAACTCGTAAAAAATACTTTTCTTCTTCCAGTTATGACTGCGCCTTCTGTTCGCACCAGGAATAGCAGGCAATGGAGGGGCTAACAGATCTTGGAAATCATATACTGTGCGTATTTGCTCTTGTTCAAGTTGTGATAACAAATCAACCCCAGTCATTATTTGTGGTGTTGGACCATATTCTCGAGTGCCATCGAATGACACTTTATCCCTTCTGAACCTATGCAATGGAGGTAAAAAACGTCTGTGACCTGTGTAAGCCCACTTTTTGCCATGTTTTAGCCAGGTTGACTTTTTACTCTGATTGCAACAAGGACAGGCAAATTCCCCCTTCGTGCTCCAACCTGACAAATTCGCATATGCCGGGAAGTCATTGATTGTCCATAATAATGCAGCGCGAAGTTTGAACATTTCATTTCCTTCAGAATCAAAAGTCATCACACCTTCGGCCCATAATTCATTCAACTCGTCAATTAAAGGCTGCATATACACGTCAATTTTATCCCCAGGGCCCCTTGGTCCGTCAATAAGAGTGGATAGGATCAGAAAAGGTTGCTTCATACATAACCAAGGAGGAAGATTGTACGGAACCAACACCACTGGCCATGTACTATGAGTTGCCCCGGTCATGGACCTGAAGGGGCTAAAACCATCTGCAGCCAACCCAAGCCGCACACTACGACTATCCAAGGCAAAGTCGGGGTGTTTCTTGTCAAAATCCTTCCATGCCGGGGAGTCCACTGGGTGGGTTAACTTTTCATCCTCCCTACCATGCTCTGCATGCCATCGCATCAATTTAGAAATTTTAGATGACATAAAAAGCCTCTTTAGCCTTGGCTTGAGTGGAAAATATCGCACATGCTTTACAGCGACAAGCTTCCCACGATTCGAAACACTTCGCGAATTACTCTGATGATTCTGACCAACCCCATCGTCCTTCCACCTTGAAGTTTTACACACAATACACGTATCGAGGTCGGCATTCTCATTTCTAAACAACATACAATTGTTTGGGCATGCATCGAAAGTCTCATATGTGAAGCCTAAGTTTTCAGTTAACTTGCGAGCATGGTAGTAGGACTCAACTAGCTTTGCACCGAATGGGAGCACTTTGTGCAATAGCTGGAGCAGCATGTCGAAGGACGTGTCCGTCCACTGATTCAAAGCCTTCAAGTGTAACAACTCGACAATAAAGATAATTTACTGAAATTCGTACATCCAGGATACAATTCGGTCTGCGCATCATCCAGAATTTCAAAATACCTTAATGCTTCTTCATCTGCACCCGAGCGAGGATTACTCCCACCCACCGTATCAGTCTCACAGCAACTGTCTTCGGGTGCTAACCCGCATGCAATATCATTTAGCATCACGATCATCGGATCAACTGTCGTAACATCGACCTCCATCTCAACTCTTTCCTCTCTGCAATAAGGAACATAATCTTCCCCATGTCTAGTCCAATTTTTGTAATTCTTCAAAAACCCATTTAGAATCAAATGCTCTCGTACAATATCTCGTGTGTAGTAATAACGGTTCGCACATTTTCTACAGGGACAACTGATGTGCTCACTATCAAATCCATTGGTGAAGGCAATGAACTGCTTAATCCCCTCTATATATTCCATAGACGTCCTATTTGGCAAATCAATCCAACTCTTATCCATGTCGCTAAGTATTTCTGTGAAAGTATGAATAACTTGCTAGGCAATGCACGGACAAATAACTTGCTAGGCAATGCACGGACAAATAACTTGCTAGGCAATGCACGGACAAATAAATTAAAAAAAATGAAAATTAGTTTAAAAGAAAAAAGAGTAAAAACTTCCACCGATTAGAGTCTACCTCACTAGCTTCACTTGACCTCCTGTGTTCTGAAAAAAGAGGGATTAAATTCAAAATTAAAATCAACAAAGAAAAGAGAATGAGTTTTTACAACATGAAGAAGTTATCAATTAGTGTTATAATATCAGACATGGATTTAAAATGCAGAAACAACACTGTATTCTCAGTGACGCAGTCATTGCGTCGCTAATGCGTCGCAATAGCATGTTTAGTGACGCATTAGCGATGCATTTGGGCATCGCAATATTTTTTTTTTCTTGTAGTGAGGGAAGCATGACATACACATGAGTGGAGTAGGATATAGATACAAGTATCGTAAGTTTGAAACTCTAATGTTGATTGAAATTTGTACTCTGAAGTAACACTTAAATCTTTTGAAGTGCAGATCAGAAGCTCCAGCCAAAGTAGTATAAATGTAATAAAATCATTTAACTATATCAAAAAAATAAGGCAACTACAGATCTTTCAATTTTTGGATATAATTACACATCAGCAGTTAAACCGGGCATATATATCTGCTGCTAATAAAACTCAAACTACTACTTAAATTTCATGAGAACATTTAATTGCATCAAATCAACTCTTACATTGTTATCATGAAAACTGGATACATGATTGTGGTAGTTTTGAATACTAAATGAAGTGAGACAACAACTTGCAATCATGGGAATACAACATTTCTGTTAGGAGGTAGAAGAGCATATATATATAACTGCCACATAAAAATGATTGGGTCAGCACAGTGAATAACTGAAAAAGCAAATTTTACAAGAAAAAGTATTCGATCTGCATCTAGAATCAGTCAATAAAATGAAAAATCAATCAAACAAAATGATGACATGGTACAGCTTGTGCTGCTATTATGCATCACAGACTCACTCTTTGAGCTTAAACTTTGGAAACTTTGCAACATTTTTTTAATTATCAGCAAATAGCAACCACTGAGCAAGCCCTTGATCGACAACAAGTATAAATGCTAATTAAATTAACGAGTATTGCAGTATTTCATGGGGCATTCTCTCATAAAGTTATATGGATCAACCACAGTTTAAGGATCCTTGATGAAGGAATACAATCATAAATTAATCGAGTGACTAGAAGAATTCATAAATTCAATCATAAATTAATCGAATGAGAGGAAGAATTCATAAAGCCAGCTATAAGTGGACAAAACCATACTTATCTTCACTAAGTTAAATCATTGTTCTTGGTGTGTTTGATAATTTAATAGTGAACTCTGCACGTTCTGCAGAACTACATGCTATCAGCTTATTCTATTTGAAATAGCATCTTTAAACTTTGTATATCTTTTCTCATCATATAAATGCAATTCGACTTTTCAACTACTCATAATTTGTATAATCTATTTAATTAAACCAGAGGTGCAGGATATGTTGCCCCTGTTTCTTTTCATAGACAAGGTGCTACTGCTTAGGGGAACTTGAAATAGTTTTTAGCATCCTTAGTTCTCACAGTAATGAAAATGAAAATGGCAATTTTCTGCTGTATGAATCCCTGCATTAGTGACAATACCTTTTTCTTTTGTTCAGTTTCCCTCAAACGAGCACTCCGAGCACACGAATTAATTTGTCATATTCTGTGGTCAGTATAATGTATGATGGATGCTGGACTACTAGTTTATTATTCATGTATTCAGCTGACAGAATTTGTTTAGTATGCTTATGTTCAATATTATGCAAGCTTGTGCATCTCTATTACATTACTCCACCCTTTAAGATCAGGGCGCACAGCCATTTGTTTGAAAAATCTATTACATTTGTATTCTAATAATCGACAAAATTGCATACTTTTCATTCTTCTTGCATACATATCTTTATCATGTTCAATTTACCACTGGATTTGCTGACTCCCTGCATCACCTGCTAAATAAGTTCTATTGATAATATCACGTAGCTTTCCAAATTAATGAGAAACTGGAATGTTCTTGTTTCTCTTTTTTTCTAAATTTCTCCATTTTTTAAAGCAAAAGAAGGATCTTAATGATCAGCCTTTTTAACACGAAACAAAAAATATCACCCTGAATCCTGATTAAGTGACAAATTCATGGAGACCAAAATGCCACAAGTCCGAACTAGAACATCTTTTGCAAAAAATGAACAATGAACTCTGGGAGCATTTTATGGTTGCACCTTCAACCATGCACATGGAACCACTGGACTCTATCATAATATGTTTAAAAGAAGGATCACAACATTGATCTTACGATATGATCCTCCAATTAAGCAAGTGATGACAATGAAATCAGAATTCCAAAATGGTTCAATTCTAAAATTAGCAGTTAAAGTTGATATTTAGTTACAATACATGACTGAGGCATTTCTAGATATTCTTTCCTTCAATTACTGTAGACTAACAAATATTGTTTCAAGTATATCCATTTTGCAGTAACACCCAGTAGGACATTATCACAAGCTTCATATACAAAACAAAACGGTCATGCCACATCCACTATACCAATATCTCAGCACTTATCAAAGACTATAAGAGACTTTCTAACTCTGATTTCCTCCACAAAATCACATGCAAACATTGAATGAACCTAGAAAAGTCATGTAATAAGGATCATCATTAACAAGAAAAGTCTTCAGCGGAGAGGAGCAAAACAAACAAAATCTTCAGCAGAAAAGGGAGGCCCTCGAAAAACACTAACAAAATCTTCTAAAAGGAGAGCAATAAAACCATAACAGGGAAAGGGAGCTTACCCGGATTTGTTTTTGCTTCTATGCGGTGGAGTTTTAAAGGTGGCGGGGGAGGGATCCGGCGTCCGGGGGTTGACGGCGGAGAGGAGCTCGCGGGGGTCGACGGAGCTCGCGGGGGTTGCGGCATGGGAGCGAGGGTTCAGGAAGAAAATCCGGGGTTGACGGCGGAGAGGAGCTCGCGGGGTCGACGGAGCTCGCGGGGGTTGCGGCGTGGGAGCGAGGGTTTCAGGAAGAAGATTAGGGCATCGACGGAATCCAGACGATTTAAAACAGTGGACAATCCCGATTTATTGCGAGTTTTCGCGACTACCTTTAGCGACCGCCTCAAGCGGTCGCTAGGCATCGACGGAATCCAGACGGATAATCCCGATTTATTGCGAGTATTCGCGACTACCTTTAGCGACCGCCTCAAGCGGTCGCTAAAGATGGCTTCTGCGACCGCCCCTGGGCGGTCGCTCGATTTTTTCTGCGCCAAAACCCTAGCCTCTAGTAGTGTTTAGTTGTATTATTAGTCTCCTTTAAAGATTCTTTTATGATCGTAGATTTTGATATTAGTTATATTTAGTTGGGAAATAAATTATTAGTTATAATAGATTAACTTTAATGCCTTGCATGTTGTAACTAATTTTATGTGTATGTGGCGGATTATTATATTCTGTAATTCACATAGGGATCAGGGTCTAACACATCCATTAAGAATGATAAGAATCAGTATATGGCACATCAGGACCAAGTTCTCTAAACGCAAGAAACATAGTCAATATGGTATGAATGGGTTGACAGGCCATGATACATATAAGTTTCATTAATGTAAATTATAGTCACCCATCATCCTTTTTTATGGTACAATATAGTCCATCTTAGATAGTTATAAATTTTTAAAAATTATTGATTTTAGAGCTCTTTGAATCATGTGCAGTTCTTTTTTTTTTTTTCAAATTAATAGTTATAAATTTATATATTAAATTAACCAAAATACAAACAGAATATAGTTGTTTATGGCTATTGAAGGAGGTATTTTGGTAATATTTCACCAAGCTATGACTTTGGTCATGTTGAGCCATGCCGGTCCATGGGCTCAACAAACCCATCTTACATTA
The DNA here is from genome assembly GCA_900491605.1 of Calamus simplicifolius. NCBI lineage: Eukaryota > Viridiplantae > Streptophyta > Magnoliopsida > Arecales > Arecaceae > Calamus > Calamus simplicifolius. Next base: position 250,659 of record UESW01001804.1, on the reverse strand, counting down.
CTGGCTGAAGGTTTGGATTTTTTTTTTATATTTATATTGAAGGTCTCTTGGGGTTAAAGGTTGATTATGAAAAGAGTTGTGCAAGAAGAATCCTATTTTATATATATATATCTCTTTTGAAGTTTTAGAAAGGATCACAAATATTATGATTTCTTAACAAAATTGGGGATCAACTCCCCAAACTCATAGTGGAAAAAAAAAAAAAAAACAAAAACAAAAAGAGAGAGAGAAAGGATCACTGCTACTCTGTATGGTGGTTGTGGGACTTGTGTAAAAAGCATACTGAAGAAGAGGTCAAGCAAGTTAACTGGGAAAGAGAACGAACAATAGATAAAATACTCTCGGTTCTGCCCATCTTTTGAATTGTTTTAAACCTAACTCAATTTTATCGGTTTCCATAGATTTTCTAATTTCATAGCTAATTATTCTGCACTAAGGGTGTGTTTGAAATAGAAAATAAAAGAGCCATTTATTTTTTGGTAGTGTTTGAATGTTAAAAAGTTATTCTGGGAATAGGAATACGAATTCCCCAAGAATAGCTTATTCTCCTTATTATTCCATATTTCTGTTTAGATGAAAATCTGGTAATCCATGTTATTCCAGTGCAATTAATGCAGTGTTATTCTAAATGGTGTTTGAATGACATGTGAATAAGTATGTATTCCATTGGGAATAGATGAAGAATTTTTTAGAAATCCCAAACATACCCCTTGACCCAATGAAAGAAAAAATGGTTTATCAATTTAATTTTAATGTAACGACTTTAATAAATTATTTTTGATAATAAATTATTTTTTATTAATAAATAAAATTAGAATTAAGACTCTGGACCCAACAAATTCATCAACATCTTCATGCATTGAAAAAACATGTGAATTTTTTTACATCATATAAAACTTAAATAATTATTAAATTATAATAATTTATAATTACTATGCAAGAGTTTAATAATATATAATATTTATAATATATATTATAAAGCCAAAATAGTTGAGATCAAAAAAATTAACTACTTTATTTTAATATCATGCATAACTTTTAAATATTATTTAAGTATGTTCCAAGAAGGATACTATTTATGAGAGTTTTATTTTATTTTAGATTTTTTAATAACAATCTTCATGTTTTAAAAAAATATGTCTCACCCTTTTCTAATCTATAGCTTTAAATCAATTATTTGTTAAAATTTGACATATTAATTCATTAAATTTTATTTTTATTTAAAATAAATTAATTTAATGTTAAATTTTATTATAAATAAATGTAAGAAAAAGTTTATATAGTTACTTATCTTAATAATTACACCAACATTTGAATTTTTTTAAATATCCATGTACCTGGCATGGTTTTAACAGCGAAGGAGGCTTCGAGCTTAACGTACAATGTGATAAATTAAATAGTTTAGAAATAAATATTTAGGAATGAAACTTAAAATTTGAAAATCTAAAACCAGTATATATATTTCAATCAAAGGAACGCTAGATTTGATTTTAATAAAAGAGTACAAGGCCGGCACCAGTGTCGATTGCTCGTGATTCCTTCAGAAAGTTTCAAGTGTTCACAGCACTGCAGACCTCTCAAGATCCTGAGCACCGAAGAGTAAAGAATACAAAGGCTTTAATTTGAACAATCACACATATAAAACTATGGAGCTATGGTTTGGATACATAGATGCCCTCATGTAATGAACAAGCATACATATCAAGCATCTTTTAATACATGTGACCAGGATTTGAGTCAATGGATCTTGATATGCAACCTCAGTTCTTGAAATGCTTGCATTTTTACTACATGTCAGCATTCGTAGCTCAACTTCCTTGATTGGTTGATCTACTTTAAGAGAGAAACAAAAGAAAGTGATTCATCTAAAGATAGCAGTAAATTAATGAATTCATTTAGTAATATGTATATATCCAGTTGATCGCTTTTAAAAAGAAACATAAGAAAGTGATCCAGCTAAAAGCAAGATTCATTCAGTAATATGCATGCATACCCTGTTTGCAAAATCATAGTCTTTCATTAGATGCTGCCAACGCATGAACCAATGGTAGTAGATATCACATGTGCCATGGTCTAATGAAGTTTTCTTAAGGAGCAATTAACTGAGAAGAAAAAGATACTATTAATCATGAGATCCTGACAATTATCAAGGCAGTAGTAGAGAAGATTAACTTAACATTTTTGTTGGGACTTCCACTAATGCCAATTATATTTAGCAACTTCTTGAGAATTTATATTGAATCATAACACCTTCTTATGCAAACATCATTTCCTAGAGCCTGTCCAAAACTTGTTAGTGTCTATATATCAAGTAGCAAAAAGCATTTGGGTTCCAGGAGAATATAAATGAAGCTCAATAGATATTTATCAAATAATGCATTGTAGGGTTCTAGATCATCGAACTATATAGCACAGTAGAACTTGCTATAATAAATGGCACTTACTGCTCAAATCCCACGAAGGAAACATGCTAGAAAAACATAAGATATTCCTATTCAATTAGCAATTAGCATTCGATATTGACACAATAAGCATGAGAATGCGACAAGAATCAACACCACCTAAAAACCAACTCTATATTTGTACAAGAGACAATACCTGCAATTTAGAATGTAGATACAAGAATGTAGATACAAGAGAGTTCATAGACTTTGCAATTACCTACAATATAGTTACAATGTAGATATAAGATAGAGTGCCAAACAGTGATGCTTCCCAACGGTTGCATTTAGAAATGCCCTTCAAGTCATAATTTCACAGCCAATAATTCACATATGCAAGGATCAAGCAAATAATTGTACTCAATATCAATGGCACTGCATCTTATCTATAGAAAAGCACACAAATCCCCTTGAAATATTGCAAGTTTGGTTTGCATCCAAGAAGAGAAAAACAGATGAAGGTTGGTACAATTTTGTCCGCCCAAAAATTGGTGAAACTCTTTGCTAATGCCAGCAAAAGAGATAAGAGTTATCTTAGGGAATTTGAGATCTGGGTGTGAACTTGTTGCAACATATTCAACTGCTACATCCACAAATCTTAAAGCAAATTGTTTTAATACATAGATAAAGCCAAAAATCCATAGGGAGGTAAATGGCATTGCTTATAGAACATAAGGAACCACCATGCTATGGTAAACCTGATTCTTGGGGTTATCAAAATTCATGTCTATTATAGTTCTGTTAAACTAGAGAATATAGACAAGGGTAGTTAGATCACGCACATGTAACTTTATTTAATACCAACAAGCGGATAAATCATTGAAACTAAGCTGGTTTGTCCAACAGAAGCTAACTAAACATAAAATAGATAAGGACTGAAATATGGGGAAGACAGTTCATAGGCAAACTCAAGATGTGCAAACTCACCTTACATGAGGCAATCCTTGATTATCTATAACAATAAAATGTTGTCAGTAGTGCAAAATCATTAATTTTCATCAACATCCTGAACTCAGAACATTGGATTTAGCTTTCATCAAATGACCATTACAAATAGCCATGCATCCAAAAATCATCCATAAGAGGCAGCTTTCAAACCATAGGTGTGTCAAGTCATAAATAAAATTCAAAAATCAAAGTAGACTAACACACAAGGCAGCCCCGCCCAAACATCCAACTAACACTCAAATATCAATTGTGAAAATAGTAGGAATGAGTTCAACATGAAACGAGTTCCCTAGAAAAATCTCAAGATAATAGTACAAGAAATAGACCAATTCCTCCAAAAAAAAAACCAGATTTGATAAAAATTGTCAATATTATGACATAGCTGCCTACTATGTAATGAATGATTGATTCTAAATCCAATTTCATCATTGTTCAGG
>UESW01001804.1:217183-245934 GCA_900491605.1 Calamus simplicifolius | reverse complement strand
CCATATTGTTTCGTTGCGATTGGTTCGATCCGATAGTTCCTGTGGGCAAAAGGGTTCATAACGACTACAATTTGGTTGAAGTGAACCATCGACGAAGATTGCAAAATATGACCCATTCATCCTTGCATCCCAAGCTCAGCAAGTCTTTTACTGTGGATATCCAAGTTTGCGCAACGACAAGCGAGATTGGTGGGCCGTTTCTAAAATCGTCCCATGTTCAACAATCGTATTAGAGGAGAGTTCATCAAGTCAATCAGCCGAGTGCCCTGCATTTCAAGAGGATGAGATGGAAATGCATGCAATTGAGGACGACACAAGGGCTCATGAAACATCACTTAGAGATTCAAATGGTGATGTCCAAGAAATTGCGGATGCAAATGTTCGGTTTCCTTCGATGATAATGAAACTGATTCGCAATCCGATACGGCATCGGATGTTGAACCAACATTTCACGAAACAAATGACACCGACTAAACATAGAGGTTTTTTAAAATTTAACTTTTTTTTATAAGTGTTAAATTCTTACATAGTCAATCATTAATCGTAATTTAATTGTGTGAATCTTTAGTATTTTCAGTATGACGGGCAGAGGTAGATCTACCGACGACAGATAGAGTGAGCAGAGACATAGCCCTGCTACATCAGATCACATGAGCATCGGAGATGGAGAGTTTGGATCTCCAGCAGAGGCGCAGCCTTCGATCTCTCCAGCAGTATTACCATTCAGCCGATCGGCACAGACCTCCGAGAGTTCTTCCACCCTCGGCCGCACTTTACTTCGACTTGATGCTCAGGGGATGTAAGTATATACTAATTAAATATATGTTTATGTTTTTAAGTCAATTACTTATAAACATGCTTTTTTTTAACAGATTCATTGAGCAGCATCATGTATCCAGCCACATCAGCGCCGTATTTCAGAGGCGAGCAGATCCCAGTGGCTACGATTGGCGCCACGTATCTCCAGCCACGAGGGAGTTTTATTTTTCTGAGTTTCAGGTAAACTTATTAAATACAATTTATCAGCATAAACTAACTATTTATTTAATGCAGAAAAAGTTTACGTGGGATCCTGCCAGCCATGATGCCATTAGGGCAGCATGGGAGGCTCTAACGCGACGCCGATACTCCGACATGCTTCATCGTTGGAGGTCATCGGGTCAGCGTCCTGCGCACGTGCCAGAGGGTATTTGGCACGAGTGGCAGCAGGCCTGGGAGTCCAATGGCTGGCGCAGGAGGGCCGCATCAGCCAGCACGAACCATCGATCTGAGAAGGGCGATCCTGGCACGGGTCTCTCCAGTCATACTTCGGGCTCCATTTCGATTCAGGAGCACAGACGGCGTATGGTAAGAAAACATAAATATTTAATTAATATTTTAGTATTTATAAATATTTGTATTAATATCATTTTTTATTGTTATAGTCTGAGCAGGAGGGCGGAGATCCTGGTGAGTTTCGTCTATTCAGAGCGACACACACCAGGAGGGACGGTTCCTGGGTCGATACGCGATCACGGGACGTTGCGGTAAGAAATTAGATATATGTAGTATCTGTTTAATTTCTACAATTTTATTTCGAGAAATTTATTAACTCATTTATTGTTGATTTCATAATTTCAAGACACGAGTCGAGGAGCTTCGCTCTCAAGCATCGCAGGTCGACTCTACTGATGGGGGACGCCCGTCGAACTCTCAGCAGAGGAGAGTCGGCGTGTGTTTTTGGAGGCTGTTGGTGCCCAGCCACGAGACCGCAGGGTCTATGGTCTGGGCACTAGAGCTTCTACATTTTTCCCCATCAGGCCTCCAGCTCGCGAGTTCCTGGTGATCTTCTCCCGAGCGTTTAGAGGACCTTCGCAGATCTATTTCAGAAGAGATTCGCCAGGAGGTCGAGCAGGATTTTGAGGATCGTATGCGAGGCCGGGATCAGGAGGTTGCAGACATGCGAGATGAGATGCATTATTTGCGGGATATGGTTAGACGCTTGTCGCAGGTCTTCAGCCTCCACAGCCTCCACAGCCTCCACGTGATCGCCCAGATTCTTGATGTATTTTTTTTTTTTATGGTGTAAAAACTTCAAAATTTTAATATATAATTATTTTTGGAAATTTATTATTGTTTGGATTGAGTGAAAAATGTTTTGTATCAATATTTAGATTTAGCGAAATTGTATTAACCATTTTAATTTTTAATTTTTTTATTTTTTTAAAAACAAAATTTGCGACGCATTAGAGACTGAAATTGCATCGCTATATTTTCAAAATATTATTATTAAATATTGCGACGCAATGACCTTGCATCGCAATAATTTAAAAATAAATTTAATAGCGACGCATTAGCGACTAAAATTGAGTCGTTATTTTATCTAAAAAAAATTTAATAAATATTGCGACGCAATGACCATGCGTCGCAATATTTTAAAATAATTTTTATTTGCAACTCATTAGCGACTCAGAATTGCGTCGCTATTATACCAAAAATATTATTATTAAATATTGCGACGCATCTGGATGAGTTGCAATATTACGATGCATTTAGTGCGTCGCAATATTTAATAATAATTTTATTTTTAAAATTAATATTAAATATGCGATGCATTTGCATGCGTCGCAGTTTCGTCGCAGAGAGTCGCAATATTGCGACGCAATTGCGACAAAGGGGTATTGCGACGGACAGTTGAGCGACGTCGTCATTGTGTCGCTATTGCGTCGCAATATCATGTTTAGCGACGCAATTGCGACGCATTTGGGCGTCGCAATATTTAGTTTCTTGTAGTGGTTGTAGTGATAGGAGGAGAAGGAAGTTCTCAAATCTAATTATTTTCTACTGGTTTCTTTTTTTGGCTCGAGGAAAAAAATATCTTCTGAGCCCGAAGTCGTTCGGACCCTGCTATATATTTTCTTGAGCATCCAAAGATTGCCACTTTGGTTTGGGGTTATTTACAAGAATGTCATTGGGCCGTGGAGTTTCTCTGCCCAACTACCTCTTGGGTTTTATTTTTTTTTTTTTTTCTTAATAATAACTTGGCCCATTTAGAGCTGAATTTTACAGTTTTTCATTATCATACACTTTTAGTTGATCTTAATTTTTTATTAATATTTTATTAAAAATTAATTTTATTATTATAATATATTTTTATATTAAAATAATTGAACAGATGGTTCAATCGGTGATTCGACGATTGAACCAGTGATCCGATGACCCAAGCACTTGGCCGGATTGATGTCTGGCGACGTCTAACAACTATAGGAAATATAGTAGGTCATCATTACATTGAAAAAATTCCAACTTTGAATTTATAAATGCAGCCTTACTTTCTAAGTTTATATGGCAAGTAAAATGATTGTGGCAATCACTAATCATCTCCATCAATGGTTCCAGTAAGCACCATTGTTCGTACATGTCACAAACCGAAATCATCTTGGTCTGAAAATCTATCTTTTCGTAATAAAATTATAGTTTGGCATTACAAACATTGAAACAACATTTAACGCTTTTAACAGCACAATAATGATGAAATGAAAATTTTGTGGTGGAATGGATCTGTCAACATTTTTAACAATATAAGAAAATTCATAATTACAAAGAAGCATTAATGATTTCTTTTTAAAAAAAAATAATGGTTGTTATGATCATTAAAATAACATAATACAATAAGAATAACCGTGAAACAGTTATAGCGAACATCATGAAAACAACACATGTAGTCCTTTAATCGCACAATTGAACAATATGAACTTAATTTCTTGTTTAGCTTCTCTCCTACCAACTAAAATGGGGTACCCACATGAAAAAATAGAAAATGGCAAATGCCATTTGGGCTAATGCCTGTTAATATTTCACAAACAGGGAGAGAGCCTGATTATCATTCCAGTGTGTGATCAGTTACCACCTAAAAAGATTGAATCAGGATCGGACAACAAACTGAAAAGGAAGAAAAGTGTGAAACTACTATGCTCTGACAGCATCAATTGTTTTAATAATTGTTAAAAATTCACTCCACAGCTGTGCCCCAATTGCATCTTAACCAAGAAGCAAGGTTCTTCAATCTGATCTTGGTTGGAATGGGGGGTTTATATAATGATAACTAGTAAGTGTCATCCTATGAAGTATAGACAAGTACAGCCCAACTTGCGATCACCACTTATTCAACAACATCATACCAAACAAGAGGTACTTGAAGAAGGACCCCTCGGAAGCCCATCTCTATAATAATAGCAACAATAAGCAGAACTGTCTCCAAAATATGAATCCATTACCCAGAAGGAAAGATGAAAGTAAGGATGTGCGGATGGTGTGCCTCAGTAGGTATAACCTTTCTGGAACATTCCTTTCTTGGCCTCCTGGCTTTCACCCTCTGCAGAGTAACGATCAAGCTGGGCTAGAGAGTTGGCCTTGGCACGGACCAAGAGAGCTTTCTGTGCAGCTTTTACATTCTCTGGGCGCCCCTGCCATGTCTTCAAGACTGTGTTCTGAGGGCTCGTGCGTATGAGAACGAGACGTGCCATGGGTTAGGGCCTTGGTTCATTGCATTCAAGTTTAGAGTTGCTTCCATCTCAGACTGCCCTCCTGACAAAAACTGCAAAACATTGGTAGGAGTAACATCTTGTTAATTGCAACAAGCATCATCCATGCACAAAAAAAAAAAAAAAACAATCAGCCCAAAATTAAATGACAAGGATCACTGTTTTCAATCATCACTTTCCAGGATCCAGTATGCGAACAAGGATATATATACAGATCAAGATTATACTCATGATTTATCCGATGCCAGTGGAGCGAGGATTGGAGTTTTGCTAACATATATATTCAACTGGAGAAAGAGCAAATCCATAACAGAAAATTGATAGCAAAATCAAGTAGGGAGTTACCATGATTCCAGGGCTGCTGGTGGTACCCTGCGGTTCAGCATCTTGAGTGTATATTTAGCAATGGTTTCAGGAGATGCCTTCCCTTTGTGTTCAGCACTAGGGGTCACCATACTAGGTTTCAGTAGGATTCCCTCGAACACCACATTATCCTGGGTCAAGTAATAGAAAACTTCTGCCCATACATTTTCTGCCACCTCTAGTGTCCTTTCCATTGAGTGGTCTCCGTCAAGTAGGATCTCAGGTTCTACAATTGGCACCAGACCATTATCCTGCAAAACATGAAGATAAACATTGCACAGGCTACAATCATTTAACTTGATAGCGTAAATTATGGGTCAGAAGTAAAGAAGAAAGATCTAATGTAGAATGAAAAGTGAGAGAGATTCTCTAATGGTCCCATTTTTTTCCCTTCTTCACCATAAGAGTCCCCTGCCATTAACCAATTATAATTAAATCCTTTTATTTTTATCAAATGACAATTTTGATCTTAGATTTGTACATTTCCACATTAATGTCCCCAATATGGTAATCTGGAGAAAAGAAAATAAATTCAAATAATTAATTCACAAATCATACCATATTTTGCACTTCGAAATTACAAATCCAATGGAATTGGAGAATAAATATGAATTCATGCATGCATTAACTGAAATATAGACAATTTCATAAGAATAAAAGAACATAGTGAGGTAAACTTTCAAACTATTGCTTTTAACTCAATTAAAAAAGAAAAAAGAAGAAAGTGTGTGCGTGTGTAATCAACTTGAGAACAGAATAATACTTTATTCTATTCAACAAATAAGTAAAATACCTAGGAAGAACTTTGCCACATATGATACAATCAGTAAAAAGTATTATCACCACATAACTTCCAATATAATTCAGTTTGTTGCGAATATTAGATCACTTGCTTATATCATATATTTCTCTTTCTATAGAAGTCAAAAGAAAAGATAATACAATACAATACAATCCTTTTAGGGTAATCTCTTTCGCATTTCAATTTAAATGGTTTTTCTCCCATATTTTTGGGTTGAATAATTTTTGTCTCCCATATTTTTTTGGTGAATAGTTTTTCTTCCATGTTTGATGGTAGCATTTGCTGTAAGAAAAACTGTTATTTTGCTGGTCCTTCCCAGCCACACACTTTGACAGGCCTCTTTCTTTTCATCTTCTGCATTTAGTATTTGCACCAAACCAATCAGTTTCAAACCGACTTGTGACCTACATGAGCCCCAGTTATGACCAATCATTCTTGAAAATGTACTCAGAATGGCAATGAAGGATGACCAGACAGGCAATGGCTGCACACATTCCTTCATTAATATACAGTCAATATTTTAAAAAGGAACTCAAGAATTTAGCATGTTAGCAAAATCTTGTGCAAGTAATTCTTAAGACGAAATATAATTTTTCAGAAAATGGATCAGCATTAGAACTTAATTTCTCACTAAAGATTTGGAAAATAAAAACTTACGGCGCCCAGCACCCTATTTTGTCCTAGCGTTGTTCAACTTATCCTATTGTTTCTTCACGGTATTATATCTCTGCAGCGTGGTCAAAGCTCCAGAAAGTGGACTAATACGACCTACAGGTATCGAATTCATACAATGCTATAAAAAATTTATGACCAAAGATACCGGATAAATGTTAACAGTGGCACGGGAATAATTATATAATGCAGTAAATAAACAAACTTTCTTACCAGGTGTCTCCTCCTTCGATTTCGAACTATCCAAATCAACTTCAGATATTGAAGCAAGTCCCTTGTTCTTCTTCTTCTTCAATGGTGGGTCCTCTAGCTCAAGACAACCAGTGCTTATATCTCTGCAGCATGGTCAAAGCTCCAGAAAGTGGACTAATACGACCTACAGGTATCGAATTCATACAATGCTATAAAAAATTTATGACCAAAGATACCCGGATAGATGTTAACAGTGGCACGGGAATAATTATATAATGCAGTAAATAAACAAACTTTCTTACCAGGTGTCTCCTCCTTCGATTTCGAACTATCCAAATCAACTTCAGATATTGAAGCAAGTCCCTTGTTCTTCTTCTTCTTCAATGGTGGGTCCTCTATCTCAAGACAACCAGTGCTCGTCCTTGTCCTCTTGCGACCAACTCCAGAACTTCCACTTGGTGACAAAACCAGAGCCTTCGAATCATGCTCTTCCAGCGCCTTCCCTTCCTCATCACTCTCACTTCCAATGACAATAATGGTGATGTGCTTTTCCAGCGCCTTCCCTTCCCTGCTTCCATCGACAATGGTGACGTCCTCTTCCAGCGCCTTCCCTTCCTCACCACCCTCGCTTCCATCGACAATGGTGATGTACTCTTCCAGCGACTTCCCTTCCTCACCACCCTCACTTCCATCGCCATGGTGATGTGCTCTTCCAGCGCCTTCCCTTCCTCAACACCCTCGCTTCCATCGACAATGGTGATGCGCTCTCTGTATGGCCTAGCCAGGAATGCCATTTCCTTCTCGCAAGTAGTGGTATCAAAAATCAGGACCGAGAAGTGCAACCGGCCTTCATACCGGAAAACCAAGAAGTCCCCAGGCATTATCGAGTGGTCGGCGACGAACTCCTTCCACCCGCTCTCGAACAAAAGTCCCTTCTGGCTCTTCACCAACTCCACAGTCCATGTACGCCCACCCGTCCCTTCAAAGAAACAGTTCCCGGCGACTCGTGCTCGATGCATCCACGGAACGCCGGCGGTATTTTCTACAAGACCCGCAAAAGATTACAACTTCGAGCTGTTGATCCAAAGAAGCCAGAATCGGCAAACAGAGAGAGATGGCATACCAGGTGGTCGGAGCAGAGATCGGGGAAGTAAACCTTGACGAAGTGCGGGGTCTCTCTCGCCATGCAGAGCATTCGATCGCTTCCATTACTCACCTTTGAGGTTTTTTAAACCACTTTTGGGAGCGCTGGGTTTGCTTTAAGGGGAATTTTTTTCCCCTCCCTACCGAGCGCGTCCGTGTTTTCAATCAAAAACCCTAGGATTGTGATCTTTCACGGATACGCCAACCGTGCGATGATTTCAAATTTGATTCGTTATCTGACCAAATATGGGAGGTGAGGTGGAACGCAACGGCTAGTCCTGGCAGTGTACGGATGCTCGTAGAAAGGAATGATGCGAATTTAGAGGCTGCATTTGATCCACGGCTTTCGGAGTCCGAACGTGAAACACCGGGGGAGCAGGGCCTAACCGCCCGAGGCCGTGGACGAATCAACTTCGTGAGTGCTACCGTCCTTCGATGCTGTTCTCACTTTTAGAAAGGCGTCAAGTTTTTTTTAATTATGAATTAATAATTATTAGTTATTTATGGAAATATTTTCGTTAAGTAAAGGAAGATTTTTTAAAAAAATTCTATAGGCGGTCCTTTTTTTACAAAATGGTTGGAGAGAAGATGAAGAGAATTATAATTAAAGAATTTATGGCTAGAATATAGTTATTTATAAGGCAACTCTATACTTGTTGTAATTACCGAACTTGGCATTTAAGAAAAATAAATAATAAGACATGTTACATACTATGTTTATAATAATATATAACAAATATAAATCAATATCAAATAAAGAAATTAAAAGAAGAAAAAATCAAAATATAATATTACTAAATAAAAAAAATATGGCATATCTTATAAACTTATCTTCAAAGCAAATATAAATACTTAATATGCATCTCAATCATTTTTTTCATCCTTAAAGTTACTTCCATCTTTTTTAGTTTTTTCATCTTTGGAATTCATAAACTGAAAGAAGGTAAAGGTGAAGAAGGTGATCGGATTTAAGGATTGTTATATTCAAATGTAGCCAAGCATACCTTTATATAAAGAGAGTCGAATTTGACTACATTAAAATATAGCCAAGTTTTGAATTCAATCATCTTTTTTACCATTTGATCCATGCGGATCATGAAGCCACCCCTCTTTTTTACCTTTTATATTTTTAAAATTCGATCACCATGGATGGTGATCGAATTTAGGCTTAACTACATTCAAATATAATCAAGCTTAGCACTTTGCATACATATATATATATATATATATATATATATATATATATATATATATATATATATATATATATATATAGCATGGTTGGACATTAAAATAGTATCATCATTTAGGCATCTATTAGATCCATAAATTTCAATCAATGATTCATGTATGAAAGTTAGCATCATTGATAGTATTTGTTTATCATTAAATGATTAGCAATGGAAAAAAAAAAAAGCAAAACCCTTTCTTCTTATATTTAAAAGAAGTTAGAAAAGTTTTGATGGGTAAAATCATCATTGCACTAATGATCGCACACATCGACAATTGAGTCAAATCCAATCTTAACGTCCTGCTAGCCTTTTGGTAAAATTGTCATTGCTCTGCCGTTAAATAGACCGCATATCCCTGGCTTTAAAGATAAAGAAGAATCTTAAGATTTGGTTGGAACATGTCACGTCCGTCAGAAAAATACCACTAGCTTCTAGAGAGTAATCGATTGGAGATTTTCTATGTTAACAATTGATCGGATATATAAGCATATCCTTTATTTTTTTTATCAGAATGGATTGTAAACAATGTGAATTCAAGTTATCATTGGACAAACTCTACTAGAAAGCTTATCCTGGCACTTTGATAAAATAGTGCTTTGTTGGTGGAGTCAACATTAGAAGCCACAGCAATAGTCTTCTCGCAAAAAGTATGAAGAAATGCGAACAATAATTTTTTATTTATGTTATCTCAGATGAACTAATTTTGATTTAATTGATGGTATATTTTTGCGTCAAATATTAAATGATCAGACATAGCAAATAAAAATAACATAATATATCACCATTAGTTCAAAACCAAAGAATTTCAAATATAGTAATAAATTATTAATTATATACACAAATTCAAAATTGTCATTGCACTAAGAACTTTCTTTATTAATAAAAAATTATCATTGCATTACAAGTATGTGACAGCACAAAAATAAACATAAATAAAAAGCTCGACCGAGCAACTTCGATCAATAACGATGTTTCTATATCCGACCCCTAGGAATCAAAAAACCAATCGGCTCCACTGGGCTACTGGTTAATGCCAAAGAACAAAGTAGGCCATCCACGGATCCCCAAGGCGGATGCGTTGAGGATCCTAACCAGGTCAAAGACCTGTGGATGCTGATGTCGAGGATGCCTCCTCCCCTAAGTGGGATGCTGGGCTGCTAGCCACTGCCCAACAACATAGACAGGGGACCAACAGACCAACACCACTCTCCTTCCTCTTCACATGGAAAAAGATTCCTCAAACGGATGAACTGAGGGATCTAAATTAAGGAAGGAGGCGAGGTTCATGCTAACCATGGGGGCTACGTATGCTTTGCGTTTCCTGTGGTCCCCATGGCAAGTGACAAAGGCCACACAAGAAGCGCATACGTGCGCTCCCCATATGACCTTATGGGCATCCCGTGTGCTCTCCATATGACCTCCGAGACTTCTCCCTTGAGGACTACTTGTCTTCAGCAGCTTCTCCATCACCCCAGCTATCTGGGATGAACTAGCTTTCAAAAGGAAAGCTCGATCTCTCCGCTCTCAATGAAACAAGCGTCATGAAAGCTCTTACAATTCATAGAAAGAGAAGGTCTTGGGAGATAGCCTAACACGGTCCGCTCTCCCCATTTTATATGCAAGCAAACCGGGGGCAGTCATTAAAGAAGGGAGCCTCAGAATTTGAAACGCCCTGGCCATGCTGCCACGTGATAGATCAAAAGAAAAGGGCACTTTCCAAAGCGCGCCGGATGCGCCTCCCATGCCATGACGGAAGACGAAGATTTCCTTCAGATATCAAATCAAGAACCTTAAATGCAGGAAACCAACCGCAGGTCCTTGAGATATGGGCAGGCCTGGGAAATCCCCTTTCGAAAACAACATCGTCCAATGGCGATCGAGTGCTTATCGCATACGTTAAAAAGACCAGCGTTGGAAAAGGCCAACGGGATAAATGCCTTAAGCGGAAACAAAGCATCCTTCGGCAAAGCCGTTTTATATGTCTCGGCAAAAAATGTGCCAACTTTTTGCTTCGGACAAACCGAACTATCTAACCTCGGCCCTAGCCGAGGAATTTGCACCGTTTTTGGTCATTTCATGCCGAACCATTTTGTACCTCGGCAAACCAAGTTAGCTTGCGCGCACCTAACCTCGGCCCCAACCGAGATAAAATCGGAGTTACATTCCATAGCAAAACCAGTCAATCTGGCTTCGATTGAGCAGAATCTTCAATTCGAAATCCCTAAGAGCTATCTGATCTTAAAGCGCGTTTCGTTTACGATTCGTTTACCACCGAAGGAACTCCTAGAAAAAAGGTCGTTCGAAAAAACAATGACCAAAGCGATAAGACAAAGCAAAAAGAGATTAAAAGATTCATTCATTGAATTTTGGTCGAATTACAAGTTGAAAAAGTAAAAAATACATAAGTGTTGGCCCAGATGGCAACCCAAGAGGGGGGGCTGAATTGGGTTCTTAAAAAATTTTAACACTTTAAGACTATGTGCTTTGATATGAAAGTGCTTGAGTGCAATGTATAGATAAATGCTAAGCACAAATAAATAAGATAGAGAGAAAGAGACAAAGCACGGCAAACACAAAGATTTTATAGTGGTTCGATGTATCCAACACCTACGTCCACTCCCAAGCAGCACTTGGGTCCACACTATAATCCACTTGATTACAGTCGAGTTGTTTTATAAGCTCACAACTCAAACTTTTTTTCCGGGCTCACAACGAACCCAACCGGTTTTTTCAGGCTCACCAGCACAAAACCCAACCACAAGCTATCCTTAGCTTGTCCGAGGTATACTACCTCCACTAATTCAATCCCCTGATTGAATTAGCCAACTACAATGAAAAATAGAGTTTACAATACAAGACAACTCCTTAAGTAAGCAAATATGCAATTAAATGAACAAGGGTAAGAAAAGCCGGTTTGAAGCGAATTTGGTTTGAGCTTTTCTTATTTTCCTCTTCTCCTTCGAAATGTTGAATCAGGCCTCAGCTCAGATTCTTCACAAAAATTGTAGTTGAGAAGTTGGGAAAAACATGGCTTTTGCTTTCTTTTTCTTCACTTGGAAAATCCTCGATTTTGAACTTGAATGCTTTGGATTTCTCTTTCAGACTCTCTTGGATTGGTTGATGTAAGCTCTGAGTCTTTCCTTTTGATTTCTCTCTCAAGATTTTGGATTTTTCACAAAATATTTCCTTTTTCTTTTTTATTTTTTTTTCTTTCTCTTGTCTTTTCAAACGGACGGTTCTCCCTTTTTATAGATTCCTTAATCCAAGATTAGGTGAAAAAAATAGCCGTTATAGAGTAGTTGGATTGCTTCTACACACAAAAAATAGCCGTTAGAGATTAGGTGGAAAAATATTACCGTTGGAGTCCGTTCTGACATTTGAAAAATTCGTTCCTAACTGGTTGGAGTTGGCTCCAACTTTTCAGGTGTCGGCTCCGAATCGGGGTGTCCAAAATAGTAATAAGAAGTTCGTTGAGGAGTCGGCTCCGAAAAAAGTTAAGTGTCGGCTCGGCGCTATCGGGAGTCGGCTCAAAATTTCAGGGTGTCGACTCTAACTTTGTCCAAAAAACATGCTCTCCGTTCTCAGGTTAGAGTCGGCTCTAGAAACTTAGGTGTCGGCTCGCAACTTTCAGGTGTCGGCTCCAGAAACTGAAGCAGAACCACTTCTTTGTATCTCAGGTTGGAGTCGGCTCCAAAACTTAAGTGTCGACTTCGGACCGTGCCGAAAATGTAGAAAGGTTCTGATACGCCCTGGGGTCGGCTCCTGACTGTTTGGGTGTCGACTCTAAGTTCTGAACTTACATATTTTCTTTTCAATTTTGATTCAAAACTCATTTTCTTACACCTTTTGACTGATTAAACATTTTTAATTCCTGAAACACTTATTAAATTTATTAAAAACATAGTGAATATACTCATGTCTTTTGTTAATCATCAAAATCAATAATTGGGTCAACAATCTCCTCCTTTTTGATGATGAAAAAACATAGAGTATATGCATGATTAAACAATAAGAGTTGCAAATCAAATTTCTTAAATTTTAAGTTCTCATAGTTAAGCTCCCCCGAATGAGGTAGCTCCCCCTATGATACTCAATTTAACATCTTCTCTCCCTTTATCATTAAGACTTAATGAGCATATCAAATTAAGTGCATTTAAAGCTTGATACTTATCTCATCGAAACTACTTGATGTCAAAACTTAATGAGCATATCAAATGGTCATAATTAATTAAGCATTTAAAGCATATCAATTAATTAAGCATTTAAAGCTTGATACTCATTCATTAAGCTTATTTGTTTCCAATGCATATACAATCTTCTCTCCCCCTTTTTTGTAATCAACAAAAAGGTTTTAGAAAAGATTCATGTTCAATTAATCTTTCTCAAAAGAACAGTCAAATTGCATTGCAAAATACAAGTAATTCACTCATTTCATTTCATCATCCAAAGTTCAACATTACATATGATAAAAAGTAAACATTTTACATTAAAAAGAACTTCATTTCATCAAACTTCATTACATTAAAAGTAACTTCATTTCAGAAAAAAAATTACATCAAAAGTATCAAAATGCAGTATTTAATGATTTCTAAAAAGCCTTTGCAATTCTTCTACAATTTTTTCATTCCTTTACTTTGAGTTCTGACAAATTCCTTCAATCTTCTATCAATGAATCCACATGTAGTAATAATTTTGTCTTGAAGCTCTGCATTGCATTTGGAATAGGTTTCAGAATCTCCTCCAATATCTTTAAGTTCCTCAAAAATGTTCTTGAGATCATTTTTAATGCTTCTGAAGAGGATCCAAGGATTGACTCAATTTTGTTTACTCTTTCATCCAAAGAATAAAATATTTCTCTTAAATTCATCAGACTATTATCAATTTTAATTTTCATCTCTTCCTTGTGAGTAGCAAATAGACTTTTAAGTTGTTCTAGCTGAATATCAAAAAATTGGTAGAAGCTTGAACAAATGAACTTGAAGCAGGTGCAGGAGCTGCTGAAGGTGCAGGGCTACTAGGTCCTAGCGAAATATATCTTACAGAGGGTCTAGGTGTGTAGCTCCAACATCAGTAGCTCTTTCATCCAAGAGACTTTTACTTTTCCAAATACCATCCTTCTTCACAAATCTCATTCTATGCACAGTTGCTAAACTATAGTAATCTATGTGCCTTAAATTCTTTTTGGGTTCATTTCAGAAATAACAACACCCTGACTCTGAAATGCTAAAGTCAATATCATACCATAGGGTAAAGTAGATCTTTTCTTATTCCCGGCTTCAGCCATATACCAGACCATCATACCAGCCAAATTAATTCGCTGACCAGTCAAAACACTGTCCATAATTACAATGTCTCGCTGTGAGACATACTCAAACCTATCGTCTTGGAAATAAAATCCTTCCATAGATATTATGAAGTAATCTCAACTCAAGAGGCAATTGGTTTGCCCTAATCTCTTCAAATTTAATAACTTCTCTTCCTAGCATCCTTGATAGAGCATTTGACCTTTCACTGTGAATGCTTCCAGCAAGCCCAGTAACAGGAATCCCTAAAAGATTTCCTAAGATTTCTGAGGTTATATGAATCCTTTTCCCTCTTACTGAACTAACTATTCCTCCATCTCCTCTAGACAGATTGAAATAAAACTCCTTGACTAAGGCTGGATAAGTAGGTAAATCAAGGGAGCATACCTTATCCCAACCTAGTTCAATCAACTGCGTCCAATGGTGAAACCTTCTTCCTCAAAGAAATGAAAGTCTACTTCTTGCCCATAGTGATTACTCGGCTTGCTAGAGTATCGATTTGAGGTGAGGAGGGGCTTGGAGTAGCGCTCGGAGTGGATGACGAGGAAGAGGACGAAGAACTTGGCGAAGGCTGCCTTGCGGACGCCTCACTGTCCGTTTCCCGGTCGTCATCGCTCCACCAAACACTGATCCCCTACGTTTGGGTGCCATTGAGAGCTAAGGAGTGGTTAATTTGAGGGATTTTGGGTTTTGGGAAGAGTTGGAGAGAGTTTGGAGGGGTTAGGAGTCGATTGAAATGAATGAGGAGTCGGCTCTGCCCTAGATAAGTCAACCTGGGACCACTTGGAGTCGACTCCCGCAAAGCGAGGTGTCGGTTCCAGGTCGCTAACACAGTCAGCACACGAACTGGAGTCGGCTCCGCTAAGGCGGGTGTCGGCTCTAAGGTCTCAGACCGAGAGCGACACAGACAAGGTGTCGACTCCACAAATTGAGGTGTCGACTCCACTGACAGTTTTAGAAAAAAGAGTTTCAAACATCCGAAACTTGTCAAACTAAAATCAATAAATTTTGGATAAAATTTTTGGAATGCAGAGAATCAAATTGTTCAAATGTCTAGATAAATTGTCCTTAAAATCATGAGAGAAATTTCAAGAAATTGATTGAATTCTAGATAATCATTCCTTAGGGTTTCAAAATCATTCCAAAGGGTCACAAATCCCTAACTCTCCTCTAAGATAACAAAATCTTTCTTCACTCAAGGGTTTTGTAAATATGTCAGCTAATTATTCTTCAGTACAAACATAATCAAGACAAATGTCACCATTAGCTACATGTTCTCTAATAAAGTGATATCTAATTTCAATATGTTTAGTTCTTGAATGTTGTATAGGATTTTTGTTAAGTTTATTGCACTTGTATTATCACATTTAATAGGAGTTTTATCAAGTGTTATGCCATAATCTTCAAGTTGTCGCTTAATCCAAAGGATTTGAGCACAACAACTTCCAGCTGCAACATATTCTGCTTCAGCAGTAGATAATGCAACGAATTTTTCTTTTTGCTAAACCAAGAGATTAACTTACTTCCTAAAAATTGATACGCACCACTTGTACTCTTTCTATCTAATTTACAACCAGCATAATTAGAATCAGAATAAGCAATCAAATTTAATGTTGAGTCTCTAGAATACATAATCCTATATTTTTAGTTCCACTTAGATATCTTAGTATTCTTTTTACAGCAATTAAATGAGATTCTTTAGGTTGATTGAAATCTAGCACATAGACAAACAGTAAACATGATATCAGGTCTACTTGCAGTTAAATAAAGTAGAGATCCTATCATACCTCTATAATGCTTTTGATCAACTTTCTTACCATCTTCATCTTTATCAATTTGCATGAAGGACTCATGGGTGTTCCAAGGGGTTTGATTGATTCCATTCCAAACTTCTGAGAATTTCCTTTGTGTACTTTGTTTGGTTGATGAAAATCCCCTCTTTGCTTTGTTTGATTTGTAGTCCTAGGAAAAAATTGAGTTCTCCCATCATGCTCATTTCAATTCATCCTGCATTAACTTAGCAAATTCTTGACACAAAAGATTGTTAGTAGCACCGAATACAATATCATCTACATATATTTGTACTACTAATAAATCTTTATCTTTTCTTTTCAAAAATAAGGTTTTATAACATTTCCTCTAGAGAAATCATTTTCAATTAGAAATTTGCTTAATCTATCATACCAAGCTCTAGGTGCCTGTTTTAAACATATATGCTTTGTGTAATTTAAAAACATGGTTTGAAAATTCATGATCTTCAAAACCAGGTGGTTGTTCTACATAAACTTTTCATTTATAAAACCATTTAAAAATGTGCTCTTAACATCCATTTGAAACAAATTGATATTCATATGACATGCAAATGCAAGTAATAATCTAATTGCTTCTAATCTAGCTACAGGTGCAAAAGTTTCATCAAAATCAATTCCTTCTTCTTGATTATATCCTTTTGCAACTAATCTAGCTTTATTTCTAATTACTATGCCATTTTCATCTAATTTATTCCTAAATACCCATTTAGATCCTATAACTGAATGACCTTTAGGTCTATCAACTAAGGACCATACATTATTCCTAGTAAATTGATTTAATTCTTCTTGCATAGCTAGCATCCAATTACTATCTTTTTCAGCTTCTTCAATAGTTTTAGGTTTATTTGAGATACAAATGCAAGATGATTATTGATATTTCTCATAGATGATCTAGTTCTTACACCTTGAGATGGATCACCTATAATCAATTCCTTAGGATGACCATAAGCATATCTCCAATCTCTAGGCAGATCTACATCATTGCGAGTAGTATATAATATCAACTCTAGGAGAATCATCATCTTTAGCTTCTTGTTCATGGTCTGAAGATACATCTATATTTAATTTTTCAATATCTTCTCTAGCAAATTTGTATCTTCCTCATCATCAATCTTTTCTGAACTTGATGCTAAAGACTCATCAAAAACTACATGAATAGATTCTTCTACAATTAAGGATTTCTTGTTAAATACTCTAAAGGCTTTACTAGTTGTTGAATATCCTAAGAATATGCCTTCATCAGATTTTGCATCAAATTTTTCAAGATTATCTTTACCATTATTATGAATGAAACATTTACAACCAAATGCATGAAAATAACTAATGTTTGGTTTCCTATTATTCATAGTCATAAGGAGTTTTCTTAAGAATTGGCCTAATTAGGGCTCTATTAAGGATGTACATGCCGTGTTTATAGCTTCCGCCCAAAAGTATTTTGGAAGGTTGCTTTCACATAGCATGGTACGGGCCATGTCCTCTAAAGTTCTATTCTTTCTTTCTACAACTCCGTTTTGTTGAGTGTTCTAGGTGCAGAAAAATTATGATGAATGCCATGTTCAATGCAGAAATTTTCAAATAAATGATTTTCAAATTCTGTGCCATGATCACTTCTAAGAGACACTATGGTGTTGTTTTTTCATTAGTGACTTTCTTGAAGAATTTCAGAAATATCAAGAAAGTCTCATCCTTGTGAGCCAAAACAATACCAAGTGAATCTAGAATAATCATCTACTATCACAAGACATATTTCTTTCCTCTAGACTAGTGGTTCTAGTAGGTCCAAAAAGGTCCATGTGAAGTAGCTCTAGTGGCCTAGAAGTGGAAACAATATTTTTAGATTTGAAAGAGTTTCTAGTTTGTTTTCCAAATTGACATGCATCACAAATTCTGTTATTTTCAAAATCTAACTTTGGAAGACCTTTAACTAAATCCATTCTAATTAATTTGAAATTAGGTGTGTGCTTGCATGACCTAATCTACGATGCCATAGCCATCCAATCTCATTAATATTAGCATTATCAGCAACTAAGCAATGATTACTAGTAGACAAATTATCTAAATCAATTAAGTATACATTGTCATTTCTATTTCCAGTAAATATAATGCTATTGTTAATGGGATTAAAACAGTGCAGATAGAAGCTTCAAATGAAACTTTGAAACCTTTATCATACAATTGGCTAATGCTAATCAAATTATGTTTTAAACCATCTACATATAAAACATTTTCTATAAAAGTGAGGAGTTATTTGAATTTTACCAAATCCCATAATTTGGCCTTTTCCATTATCTCCAAATGTAACAACTCCTCCTCTCTTATCTTCAAGGGTGATGAATTGATCCTTGTCACCCGTCATGTGCCTTGAGCAGCCGCTATCAAGATACCACTTACGTTTTGATCTTTTGGCCAAGACACTCCTGCAAAGTGATCAAATCTTATGTTTAGGTACCCAAGCTTTCTTGGGTCCTTCATGGTTAGTAGCAATAAAGATTGTTCCTTTTGGAACCCATATTTTCTTTCCTTTAACACTTAAATTCTTATTAATTTTTCTAAAATTGCATTCATAAGCTTTATGTCCTTTCTTGTTACAGCAATAACATGAAACATCATTTTTATCTTGTTTCTTTATAAAGAAATTTTAACAAACTTTTGTTTCTTGTTAGGCCTATAACCTAATCCAGCTTTATCAAATACAGCTCTTTGATTACTCAATAGCAAGTTAAGTTTTTCAGAGCTATATGTAAATTTATCAACTATATTTTTATATTTATCAACTTCTTTCTTTAAACTATTTTCATTAGAAATTGATTCTTTTTCTTTTAACAAATTTTTATTTTCAGATTTCAATTCTTCAACTTCATGAGTTAGTTTATCCTTTTCTTTGTCAAGATTTAAATTATCATTTTCAAAGATTTCTTTTCTTTTTCAAAACTTTAAAATCACTAACTAATTCGTTAAATGCATCAAACAATTCTTCAAATGTAAAGTCATGAGTTTCAGTGCTTACCTCATCATCTTCTTTTGCCATGAAGCAAATGTTTGCAACTTCTTTTTGTTCTTCCTCGGAAGAGATTCTTCGCTATCGCTCCATGTTGCAACATAAGCCTTCTTCTTTTTGTAGGCTTTCTTTAATTGAGGACAGTCATATCTAAAGTGCCCCGGTTTTTTACATTCATAACATATGAGGGGGTCTTTCTCTTTGTCCTTGTCCTTCTCTTTTTCTTTTTCACCTTCCATTTTTGTTCCATACTTTTTCTTGTGGAAGGTCTCCTTCTTTGCATAAATTTTCTGAACTTCTTTGCAAAAAGGGTGTCTCATCATCTTCCTCTTCTTCTTCACTGCTGCTTGTTTCCTTTTCTGCAGCTTTAAGGGCAATTCTCTCTTTTTTGACTTCTTCCTCTTGATGCTGCTTCATTGTCAGCTCATGGGTCATCAATGATCCAAGTAGCTCCTCCAAAGGTAAGGTATTGAGGTCCTTGCTTCTTGGATTGCAGTCACCTTTGCTTCCCATGATCTTGGAAGAGACCTAAGAATTTTACGCACCAAATCAGAATTAGTATAGGTCTTACCAAGACTTTTTAGACCATTTACAATATAGTAAATCTAGTGTACATGCATGTGATAGTTTCATTTTGTTCCATGCTAAACAATTCATACTTGTGCACTAGAATTTAATTTTTTATTCTTTAACTTGATTAGTACCCTCATGGGTAACTTCTAGTCTATCCAAATTTCTTTTGAAAATACATGTAGAAATTCTATTAAATTCATTAGCATCTAAAGCACAATATAAAACATTCATGGCTTTTGCATTAAGCTGAGCCATTTTCCTATCGTTCTCATTCCAATCCCTTTCGGGTTTAGGAACTATTGAACCATCTACAATGTGTGTGGGTGTGCTAGGTCCATTAGTGATTACACTCCATAGTTCATAATCTAAAGCTTGAATAAAAATTCTCATTCTAGCTTTCCAATAAGAATAATTTGAACCATTAAATAAAGGAGGTCTATTAGTGGATTGACCTTCAGCAAATGAAGATCCAGCTTGAGCTGCCATTTGGATCTTTGACTCTTGATCGTTGGATCAAACAAGAAATGAGTACTAGCTCTGATACCAATTGTTGGCCCAGATGGCAACCCAAGAGGGGGGTGAATTGGGTTCTTAAAAAATTTTAACACTTTAAGACTATGTGCTTTGATATGAAAGTGCTTGAGTGCAATGTATAGATAAATGCTAAGCACAAATAAATGAGATAGAGACAAAGAGACAAAGCACGGCAAACACAAAGATTTTATAGTGGTTCGTGTATCCAACACCTACGTCCACTCCCAAGCAGCACTTGGGTCCACACTATAATCCACTTGATTACAGTCGAGTTGTTTTACAAACTCACAACTCAAACTTGTTGTTTTTCCGGGTCACAACGAACCCAGCCGTTTTTTCGGGCTCACCAGCACAAAACCCAACCACAAGCTATCCTTAGCTTGTCCCGAGGTATACTACCTCCACTAATTCAATCCCTGATTGAATTAGCCAACTACAATGAAAAATAGAGTTTACAATACAAGACAGCTCCTTAAGTGAGCAAATATGTAATTAAATGAACAAGGGTAAGAAAAGCCTGTTTGAAGCGAATTTGGTTTGAGCTTTTTCTTTTTCTTCTTTTCCTTTCTCCTTTGAAATGTTGAATCAGGCCTCAGCTCAGATTCTTCACAAAAATTGCAGTTGAGAAGTTGGGAAAAAAGGGCTTTTGCTTTCTTTTTCTTCACTTGGAAAATCCTTCGATTTTGAACTTGAATGCTTTGGATTTCTCTTTCGGACTCTCTTGGATTGGTTGATGTAAGCTCTGATTCTTTCCTTTTGATTTCTCTCTCAAGATTTTTGGATTTTTCACAAAATATTTCTTTTTCTTTTTTCTTTTTTTTCTTTCTCTTGTCTTTCAAACGGACGGTTCTCCCTTTTTATAGATTCCTTAATCCAAGATTAGGTAAAAAAATAGCCATTGCAGAGTAGTTGGATTGCTTCTACACAAAAAAAAAATAGCCGTTAGAGATTAGGTGGAAAAATATTACCGTTGGAGTCCGTTCTGACATTTGAAAAATCGTTCCTGACAGGTTGGAGTCAGCTCCAACTTTTAGGTGTTGGCTTTGTTGGCCCAGATGGCAACCCAAGAAAGGGGGGGGGGGGTGAATTGGGTTCTTAAAAATTAAGACTTTTTAGATGTTTTAAACAGATTTGCCCAAGATGTGCAAGTGAGTGAAATTAACTATGAAGCAATGCACAAGCAATTAATAAAGAGAGATAGAGAGAGAGAAAATATAGCACGGCAAACACAAGATAATTTTATAGTGGTTCGGTGCAACCAACACCTACGTCCACTCCCAAGATTCACTTGGGTCCACACTATAATCTCTCTAGATTACAGCCGAGTTGTTTTCCAAGCTCACAACTCAAACTTGTTTTTCCGGGGAACAACGAACCCAGCTGGTTTTAACTCGGCTTACCAGCACAAAACCCTACACGTTGTTTTTTCACGGGCTCACAACTAACCCAACACAAGCACTCCGGCTTGCAACGAGGTATATCAACCTCCACTGATTCAATCCACTGATTGAATCAGCAAACAATTAGAATAAAAGTGTTTGGATAATGAAATGCTCCCCTTGAGCAAATATACAAATGAAGTATAAAATAAAGAGTTAGAAAAGCCTGATAGTATTACAGATGGTAGTGGCTTTGGCTTTCTTCCTTCTTCTCTTAACTCCTCTTGAAGTGTTGAATCACGCCTCAGCAAGATTCTTGACCGTTGAAGACTTTGGAGTTGAGATGAAGCTTTTTCTCCTTTTGAAAATCCTTCGATTTGATCTTTGAAATGCTTGTGGATTTTCTTTTGACTCTTGTGGATTGATGAGAAGGAGCAGACAAAACTTCTCTTTGATTTCACTCCCTTTGAATCACTCTATTTTGAGCTAAAAGATTTTTTGAATAGCTCTATTTTTCCCTCTTTTGAAAGATATGCTTTTCTCTTTTTTGATTTTCTCTCGATTGTCCTAAGTTGAAAAGAGCTCCTCTATTTATAGATTCTGCAAAAATATATCCGTTAGAGACAAGGAAAAATAGCCGTTATTCAAAAATCTTACCGTTGGAGCTGAGTTGGCATCGTAAAAATTTCGCCCAGATTTGCTGGAGTCGACTCATGCTTTTCCCGAGTCGGCTCGAGCTCGTCTTACCAAAAATAGAAATGTTTAAAAAGGTTAGGGGTCGACTCGCTAAAGTGAAGTGTCGACTCCTGAAAGTCGGGAGTCGACTCTGAAAGGCTTGGGGTCGACTCGAGAGTGCTCAGAAAAACACTCTTCTGGTGTCTGAGCGGAGTCGACTCGCACAGTCCAGGAGTCGGCTCGACAGAATCAGGGGTCGACTCGATAATTTGTGGGTCGACTCGACACAGATGCACATTTCTGTACACTGAGCGGAGTCGACTCTGAAACTCAGGAGTCGGCTCCGGAACGTATCAAAAATCAGAAACTTTTCTGATTGACATTAAAATCGTTCCAGATTCATTTTAATTCATTGTTTTGACTTGAAATCAATAAAATTAACATTTAGAATTGATTCAAGAACTAATCCAAAAACTTATTGAATAAAACATGAATTATAACATTTCTTTTCAAAAGTTTGAATATTGAGCTTAAAGTCACTTTCAAAATTGATTAAAGTTAAACTTGAGCATTCTCATTGATTGTTCAAAATAAATTTATTGCTCATTTACATAAACTCATTACATCCTTTAATGAACTCAATGGCTTTTAGTAATCATCAAAATCAAAAGGATTGGATCATATAATTTTTCTATAATCTTTCAACAATCTCCCCCTTTTGATGATGACAAAAATATTGAGTTTGTTCATGATTGATTAGTGAATTTATTTTGTTTTCATAGTTAGGCTTAGGCTCCCCCTTAATGAAGTAGCTCCCCCTATGAAACTTAATTAAATATCTCATTGTTTATCATTGATACTTTGATTTCTTTCAAATGTATCACAATCACAATCATAGAACTATAAAATTCTCCCCCTTTTTTGTTATCAACAAAAAGATAGAGAATCATAAACATTCATTCAAATTTCATTCATTCATTGAAATAAGGAAATAGAGAATTCATTTCATTAAAGGTCTAATACATCAAAAGTTCAGTACATTGATTTCAAAATGAAAGCATAATAAAAACTTCAGTACAAAACAAGGATTGAAACTCTAATAACTCAAAAATGAGTTCTTACAATTCTAGTTAGATGATCGACTATTTTTTATTCCGTCAGATTGAATTTTTACATATTCCTTGAGTCTTTCATCAACAAAGGTGCACGCAGTTCTGAATCTTGTCTTGAAGCTCCGCGTTGCACTTGGCATATGTCTCTCCATCTCCGCATATATCCTTAAGTTCTTCAAAAATATTCTTGAGATCACCACTTAAGGATGCCGATGAAGAGCTGAGAGTGGACTCTATCTTTGAGATACGATCATCAAGAGAATAAAGAGTCTCTCTCAAAGTTCATAAATTTATTCTCAAAATCAGTTTTAAGCTTCTCAGATGATCATCAATAAGGCTTTGAGTTGCATAAGTTGTTGATCTGAAAAACTAGCAGAAGATGAAGCTTGAACAAAAGTTGAAACTGGGGCTGGAGCAGAGGCAGAAATCAAAGGGCTCGGAGGTGCAGGCGAGGATGTCTAACAGAGGGTCCTGCAGCCTCAGTATATCTGTAGCTCTATCTTCTGTCACTCCTTTCCTTTCCCATTTACCATTCTTTTTGATAAATCCCATCGATGAATTGTTGCTAGGCTATAAAAATCAGTGTGTCTTAGATTCTTCATAGGTTCATTATCAGAAATCACCACACCTTGGCTTCGAAAAATTGTAAGGATCATCCCATAAGGCAGACTAGATTTTCTTTTCCCTCCGCAGTCTGCTATGTACCATAGAATCATGCTGGGAAGATTGATAGGCTTGCCTGTCACTATGGCGTCCATTACAAAGACACTCTCTCCGAAACATAGTCAAATCTACCAGTTTTAGGAAAGAGTATCCTACTGCAGATATTGTGTATAATCTCAATTCTAAAGAAAGCTGATTAGCAAAGACCTCTTCAAATCCAACCACATCCCGGTTTAATAATCTCGATAAAGCTGGGGCGCGGTCATCAGAAGAAAAGGTGGAAGTGCCAGATAAGGGTAATTCCAACAATCTAGATAGAATCTCAGCAGTAACAGATAGCCTGACTCCTCTCACATTGCTCACAAGCCTGTGATCTCCTCTTGACAGATTCTTGTAGAATTCCTTAACCAAGAGGGATAAGTCGGGCACTCTAGAGAACAAATTTTCTCCCAACCCATCTCGATCAGCTGTCTCCCAACTAGAAAACCCTCAGCCTCAAATAATTCGAAATCCACCTTCCTACCAGTAGTAATGATCCTATCCGCTAGACGATCTACCTGGGAAGAAGTGGCAGCAGGAGTAGCAGTCGGAGTAGAAGCAGATGAAGTGGAGTCCGTGCTTGGAGAAGGCTCACGCACGGACGCTTCACCGTCTTCTTCACGGAGCGCTTCCGCTTGACGCCGCCCGCCGCAAGAAGATCCTCTAGTTTTGGGTGCCATTTGATGATTGGAGGTGTCAAGAAGGGATTCTAGGAGTTTTGGAGGTTTGGAAGATTTTGAGAGAGTATTTGAAAGATTGGGTCGAATGAATAAGCGGCGAGTCGACTCTGCCCTAGATAAATCAACTTGGGACCACCTCGAGTCGGCTCGCGCAAACCCAGGTGTCGACTCGCACAGACACAGAAAGGCCATCCCGACATGGAGTCGACTCGCGCCGAAGAGGGGTCGACTCGAGAGTTTCAGTTGAAACCGGGAGTCGACTCCGATACGTCGAGTCGGCTCCGAGACCATTTCAGACCAAAATCATGAAATTTCTGAAATGTGTCCGGAATATGATCATAAAAATTGATAAATAATCATTGGATATGAGTGAATCAATTAGATATGAATTCTAGATAAGATTTCCTTAAGGATTGAGGATTTGAAAGAATCTTAGATAAAATTTCCTTAGGGGTTTCAAATTCATTCTAAAGGATCACAAATACCTAACTCTCCTCTAAGATAACAGAATCTCTCTTCATTTAAAGGTTTAGTAAATATGTCAGCTAATTGTTTTCAGTGTTAACATAATCAAGACATATTTCATTATTTGCTACATGTTCTCTTATAAAATGATATCTGATTTCTATGTGTTTAGTTCTTGAATGTTGAATTGGATTCTTTGTTAGATTAATTGCGCTAGTGTTATCACATCTTATGGGTGTTTTATCAAGTGTGATACCATAGTCTTCAAGTTGTCGCTTAATCCATAGGATTTGCGCACAGCAACTTCCAGCCGCTACATATTCAGCTTCAGTAGTTGATAATGCAACTGAATTTTGCTTTTTGCTAAACCATGTGATTAAGTTACTTCCTAAGAATGGCATGCACCACTTGTGCTTTTTCTATCTAGTTTGCATCCAGCATAATCAGAATCTGAATATGCAATTAGATTTAATGTGGAGTCTCTAGAATACCATAAACCTACATTTTTTGTTCCACTTACATATCTTAGTATTCTTTTAACAGCAATTAAATGTGATTCTTTAGGTTCAGATTGAAATCTAGCACATAAACATACTGAAAACATAATGTTCTGGTCTACTTGCTGTTAAATAAAGAAGGGATCCGATTATACCTCGATAATACTTTTGGTCAACCTTTTTACCTTCTTCATCTTTGTCCAGCTTGCATGAAGGACTCATTGGAGTTCCGAGGGGTTTCATTGATTCCATACCAAACTTCTTTAGGATTTCTCTTGTGTATTTTGTTTGGTTGATGAAGATTCCCTCTTTGCTTTGTTTGATCTGGAGTCCAAGGAAGAAGTTGAGTTCTCCCATCATGCTCATCTCGAATTCTCTCTGCATCAACTTTGCAAATTCTTGAAAGAGAATCGTTAGTAGCACCAAAAATAATGTCATCTACGTATATTTGTACTACAAGCAAATCTTTATTTTTTCTTTTCAAAAACAAAGTTTTATCAACATTCCTCTTGTGAAATCATTTTCTATTAAGAATTTACTTAACCTATCATACCAAGCTCTAGGTGCTTGTTTCAAACCATATAAAGCTTTGTGCAATTTAAAAACGTGATTTGAAAATTCGTGATCTTCAAAACCTGGTGGTTGTTCTACATAAACTTCTTCATTATAAATCCATTTAAAAATGCGCTTTTTACATCCATTTGAAATAAGTTAAAGTTCATATGACATGCAAATGCAAGTAATAGCCTAATGGCTTCTAATCTAGCTACAGGCGCAAAGGTTTCATCAAAATCAATACCTTCCTCTTGATTATATCCTTTAGCAACCAATCTAGCTTTGTTTCTAATTACAATGCCATTTTCATCTAGTTTATTTCTAAAAATCCATTTTGATCCTATTACTGAATGATTTTTAGGTCTTTCAACTAAAGTCCAACATTATTTCTTGTAAATTGATTTAGTTCTTCTTGCATTGCTAACATCCAATTATTATCTTTTTCAGCTTCTTCTATAGTTTTGGTTCAATTTGATACAAATGCAAGATGATTACTAATATTTCTCATATATGATCTAGTTCTTATTCCTTGAGATGGATCGCCTATAATCAATTCCTTGGGATGACTATGAGCATATCTCCAGTCTCTTGGAAGATCTGTATCATTATGATCAATATTGACATCATCGTCCTTATGTGAATCATCATCTTTAGCTTCTTGCTCATGATCAAAGATACTTCAATATTAAGTTTTTCAAGATCTTTTTCAATTATGTTTGTATCTTCCTCATCATCAAGCTTTTCAGAACTAGATGCTAAAGACTCATCGAAAACTATATGAATGGATTCTTCAACTACTAAGGTTTTCTTGTTAAATACTCTATAAGCTTTACTAGTTGTTGAATATCCTAAAAAGATTCCTTCATCAGATTTAGCATCAAATTTTCCTAAATTATTTTTACCATTATTAGAATAAAACATTTACATCCAAATGCATGAAAGTATTTTATATTTGGTTTTCTTTCATTCCATAATTCATAAGGTGTTTTCTTTAAGATTGGTCTTATTAGGGCTCGATTTAAGATGTAGCATGCTGTGTTAATAGCTTCCGCCCAAAAATACTTTGGTAGTTACTTTCGCATAGCATGGTACGGGCCATGTCTTCTAGAGTCCTATTTTTCCTTTCAACTACGCCATTTTGCTGTGGAGTCCTAGGGGCTGAAAAATTATGATTAATTCCATTTTCAGAACAAAAACTTTCAAATAAGTGATTTTCAAATTCTGTTCCATGATCACTTCTTAGAGATACTATAGTAGTTTTTTCTCATTTGTGACTTTCTTGAAGAATTTCAGGAATATCGAGAAAGTCTCATCTTTGTGAGCTAAAAACATTACCCAAGTATATCTAGAATAATCACTACAATCACTAGACCATATTTCTTTCCTCCTAGACTTGTGGTTCTAGTTGGTCCAAAAGATCCATGTGAAGTAGCTCTAAAGCCCTAGAAGTTGAAACAATGTTTTTAGATTTGAAAGAACTTCTTGTTTTCCAAATTGACATGCATCACATATTTTGTTGTTTTCAAATCTAGTTTAGGTAATCCTTTAACTAAATCCATTTTAATTAGTTTTGAAATAAGGTGTGTGCTTGCATGACCTAATCTACGATGCCACAACCAACTAATTTCATTTATGTTAGCATTGTCAGCAATTAAGCAATGATCACTCAAAGATAATTTTCTAAATCAACCAAGTAAACATTGCCATGTCTATAACCAGTAAATACAATGCTATCATCAATAGAATTAGATTACAGTGCATACAGAAGATTTAAATGAAACATTAAAGTTTTTATCACATAATTACTTATGCTATTAGATTATCTTCAAACCATCAACATAAAGTACATTATCAATAAATGTAGATGGAGTTATACGGACTTTACCAAGGCCCATAATTTGACCTTTACCGTTATCGCCAAACGTAACAACTCCACCTTTCTTTTCTTCTAGGGTGATGAATTCATCTTTGTCACCCGTCATATGTCTTGAGCAGCCACTATCAAGGTACCACTTTTTCTTTGATCTTTTGGCTACAAGACATTCCTGCAACATAATTTAAACTTTATGTTTAGGTACCCAAGCTTTCTTGGGTCCTTCATGGTTAGCAGCAACAAGAATTGTTCCTTTCGGAACCCATATTTTCTTTGCTTTAACATTAACTTGTTGTTATTATTTAATTTTGCATTCAAATGATTTATGGCCTTTTTATGCATTTGAAACAAGTTATATTACTTTGGTTGGCTTTTACAAAAATATTCTTTAAAGATTTTTGTTCCTTAATGTGTTATACCCTAAACCTGCTTTGTCAAAACAGCTTTTTGACTATCTAAGATCATTTAAGTTTAGTTGAACTTAAGGTGAATTTCTCAACAATGTCTTTATATTTTTTAACATCTTTCTTAAGAGTCATTTTCTTTAACTTGCTGTTCTTTTTCTAAAGCTAAAGTTTCTAATTGATCTTTTAAATCTTTTGTTGAGTTTTTAGTTTCAGATTTCAACAAATCTATTTCTTGATTAAGATTATCTCTTTCTTTGCTA
>UESW01001804.1:201646-211768 GCA_900491605.1 Calamus simplicifolius | reverse complement strand
GCCCCAGCCGACCTATTCTATTCGTCGGCCCCAGCCGACCTACTTTGCCCATCGGCCCCAGCCGACCTATTTCGCTTGTCGGCTCCTGCCGACCTATTCTATTCGTCGGCCCCAGCGACCTACTTTGCTTGTCGGCTCCAGCCGACCTATTTCGCTTGTCGGCTCCTGCCGACCTATTCTATTCGTCGGCCCCAGCCGACCTACTTTGCCTGTCGGGCCCCAGCCAACCTATTTCGCTTGTCGGCTCCTGCCGACCTATTCTATTCGTCGGCCCCAGCCGACCTACTTTGCCCGTCGGCCCCAGTCGACCTATTTCGCTTGTCGGCTCCTGCCGACCTATTCTATTCGTCGGCCCCAGCCGACCTACTTTGTTTGTCGGCCCCAGCCAACCTATTTCGCTTGTCGGCTCCTGCCGACCTATTCTATTCGTGGCCCCAGTCGACCTACTTTGCCCATCGGCCCCAGCCGACCTATTTCGCTTGTCGGCCCCTGCCGACCTATTCTATTCGTCGCCCCAGCCGACCTACTTTTCTTGTCGGCCCCAGCCGACCTACCTTCTTCGTCGGCCCAAGCCGACCTGTTTTGCCCATTGGCCCTAGCTAGTACGTTTCCTTCAATCCCGAGATAAGGATGACCTAAGAGCGTCAGTGAGCCATAGGTCGCTCACAATCAAGGCGGAAACGACAACAAGGTCACGCAAGGAAAACACTTAAGTAAAAACGGGAAATTCATTCATTAAGAAACATCAGACAGACTTCTGAGAAGCGAAATAAGAGTGGCCCCTAATGGTCAGGAACCACATCGGCTATGGCTGGACTTTCGGTTACATCTGCAGAAGCATGACTAGACTCGCCCTTCTCTAATGCTTTTGCCCCCTCAGCGGAAGTTTGCGACCGTCCCCAGAAATTGCGGCTTCGCTGGAACCCGGGACGATACCAGGGTCAGTATCTGAGACGTCGACATATTCGTCCTCTTCCTCTCCCTCGGACTCACCCTCATCGGGAGTTTCAGCATCCAGGAAAGAGATATCCCATTCCGGATGCTCGCTGGATATCTTCTCTTTGCATTCCTGCTGCCCATGTTGGAAGGCGCCAGCACTGATGGCATCCTGCCTCCCCTTGAGTATGGCGAGCTGCATGTTGGCCTCAGCAGCCTGTTTCTCAGCCTCCGCGACTTGGGCCCACAGAATGATATTTTGCTCCTTGAACTCGCCGGCCCGCGTCTCGAATTCTGAGCTCTTGTTGCGGCTGGACACAAGCTCGCCTTGAAGAGCCCGAACCTCTAACTCCAACTTCACCATCTGAGAAAGCCAAAGTGAGTCGGCATCACGAGAGAGCCAGTAGAAAAAGCTAAAAAAAAAGGGGAGGAAATGAGATCGTACTCCTCCTCTCGTCTGGCTAACCTCTTGGCCAAACTCCTCAGCCTCGCCCCTGGCTCTTGTCCTATCAGCCCTGACCAGCTCGACTCTCTCTTGCAGATTGTTGATCCTCAACTGCTTGGCTCCGATTACCTCCTGGGCTTGGGACAGTTCGTCGTTCACTCGAGCTATCACCCCTTGTTGCCATTTAGCGCCCTCCTTCAAATGAGCAATTTCGTTGTCGCGGCGCTTCAGTCGATCCTCCACCTCCTCGAGCATCCTAACCAAACGCTTCCTCTCATCGGCAGCTTCCTTCCCCAGCCGATCCATACTCTCGCTGTGTTCTCTCCGCATCGCCTTCACCTCCGCGGAATGTTTCGACTCGATTCTGGCTAGCTCCAAGCACGCGTTGTCATTCTTCACCAGGAGTTCCTGCAACTCCTCCACCTTACGCTTCTGCTTGGACACCTCGGCCAGAGCGACCTGGTGTGCTGCCCTTATTCCCTTCAGGCTCCTATCTGTCATATCCATAAGCTCCTCGAATTTCTCAGACACTTTAGTCGTGATCGAAGCTCGGCGTTATCCTTCCTGGCCTGAATGCTGGCCCCCGTCGCCAAACTCAGACGCTAGCACATCGCCCGAGAAAGCAAAACGCTCTACGAGACAAAAGATGAATAAAAACCCACGATGGGGTCACTCAAGAGACATCTACCGCACAAAAGAAAAACTTACCCGCGAGGCATAGGCCCGAGTCATCCTCATCAGGGTCGTATTATCGATGTCGGGAAGGAGATGGATACTCTCGGCCACGCCTTGCTGGCCGAACGCGGCATCGACCAGCTCCAAGTCCGCGAACTTGTCCGCCGAAGGGTCTGCACCTGGGTGCAAGGCCGACCTCATTAAGGCGGAAAATGCCTCCTCAACACCAGCGCTCGAACTACTGGGCTGACCGTCCCTGCCTGAGGGGACCGACCTGGGCAACCTCCGCCTGAGAGGCCCCCAATTTCCCAGCCTCCTCTGTCAAGGCCCTGACTTGGACTTCTTCGGATAATTCGGCTAGCCCAAGCGCCAGCCTCCCCAAAACCTTTTTCGAGGGAGCTCCCAACGCAGAGCTCCTGCCTTACCGCGTCTCCTCCTTTGACGCACCTTCCCCAGTTACCACCATCTATGTCTCCACCACTGGGCCCCCCGGGGTCTCGGCCCGTCCTACCACTTGCATCTCCTCGCAGGCTCCCCCGAAGCCTCGGTTTGACCTGCCTCACTACTACCGGATCCGCCACAGAGAGACCGAGAGAGGGCTCCCCCTGAACCTCCCCGACTGCGGTTGCCGCCTCTCCCTCTCCTGCCGGAGCCGATGGCGATCCCGTGGGAACAGTAGGATCCTCGGCGATGACCACCTCCGCCAAATCCATCGGTGGTTCCTCTTTCGAGGGGGACGCGGTCAAACGAGCCAACGAAGCCTCATCCGAACTGTCTGATATTTCCAACACGGAAGGGTCGGGGGCCACAATCGCTCTCCTCGGATCCTCCTTCGCCCCCGGCGCTTCTGCCGTAACTGCACCGGCGCCTGGCGGGCTTCCTGCGGAGATGTGAGCCCTTTTCTTGGGCCTGCCACTATCCGCGCCACTCTCTCCCCGGGGCGCTTTCCTCTGTTCCTCTTGGAGAGGCTCATCAAAGCTGATCTCTGGGCTGAAGGAACAAGACATCGATCAGATCCAAACACATTCATCGAGAAAACGCACAGCGAAAAATTTAAAAGGAAGATTCACCTTGCGGGTCCAGGGGGCTGAGCCCTGCTGCGAAAAGGGCCCCCTCCGATAGCAAGTCGTTGGCCGAAAACACCTGTCCATTACGAAGGACGTCCAAGTCCCTCTCCTCCTGCGCCGACAAAACCGGATGCATCTCCGCATCCCTCACAAAATCCCCCCATCTCCGAGGGAAACCGGAACCGATATTCCCCTCTGCGATAACGAAACCGACTCTTCCACCCCTTGATGGAAGATGGCTTATCCGCAATGACGTTGAAAGATCTCCGGAGCCCGATGTAGGGCCACTCTGATTTCCTCCCAGGAATCAAGTGGTAGCAGGTGCGGAAAAGGGGGAGAGTAGCGACGATTTGAATCTGGTGGCACATCAAGATGAATCCGACAATGTTCCGCCAGCTGTTTGGAGCCACCATTGATGGCAAATATTATAGTGGGTCATGATTTCCTTCACAAGGGGTGGAGAGGAAAACGGAGACCCGCCTTCAAACTATCTTCATAAACAAAAACCCCAGACTCTAAATCCCGAGTAACTCTATCTTCGGATTTCGGCGCCCGTAGAACGACATCCGGGGGCATGCCATACCATTGGTGAATCCTCCCCAAATCCTCGGCAACGATTTCTGAGGCCATCGTCGGGGCTCATCGCCATCTCGATTGAAAGAAGTACCAAACGAAAATGATGAGCGTCGAAGAAGATGAAAGGCCAAAACTCTTCTGAAAGTAAGACGAGAGGACGCCGAGAGCATGCGCGCATATATACACACAGTGCGGCTGTCACTTCGCTTCCTTGCCAAGGAAGCCGCCTTGAGAGGATAGGGCGTCTCACCCGAGGCGTCCGAAATCGCCTCGACAAACGCCCGATCGATCGGGATTCACGACGTGGCGTAATCCCAACCATCATTTTCGACAGAGCCTTAGCCCCGAGGGCAGCACGGCCTTGTAGCATTAATTAGGGCATCATTGCACGAGCTATCTAAACCAAGACGTCCCATTCGGGACACGCCATTCAGACTTGTACTCCCTATGCCCGAACCTACGCTTCGAACTAGGGAGTGGAGGGCATGTATTGGGGGGTAAAATCGTCATTACATTAATATCCGTGCGAGACGGCTAAGGCTAACCTCCTCCCTCCGTCTTCCCCAGGCTCCCGTAGCTCGGCCCTTCCGGGCTTTCATAGCTCGGCCTTTCCGGGCTTCCGTGGCTCGGCCCTTTCGGGCTTCCATAGCTCGGCCCCTCCCGGGTCCCGTAGCTCGGCCCTTCCGGGCTTTCATAGCTCGGCCTTTCCGGGCTTCCGTGGCTCGGCACTTCCGGGCTTCCATAGCTCGGCCCCTCCCGGGCTTCCGTGGCTCGGCCCTTCCGGGCTTCCATAGCTCGGGCCCTTCCGGGCTTCCATAGCTCGGCCCTTCCGGGCTTCCGTAGCTCGGCCCTTCCGGGCTTCCATAGCTCGGCCCTTCTGGGCTTCCATAGCTCGGCCCTTCCGGGCTTCCATAGCTCGGCCCCTTCCGGGCTTCCATAGCTCGGCCCTTCCGAGCCTCCGTAGCTCAGCTTCATCAAGCGACCTAATACATACCTCCGCGGAACCTGGCGCGGGAGAGCCCAGGCTTACCTAAACAGCACCCTAGGCAAGGGATCATGTCAAGGCATGGCCTAAAAGCTATCGTAACCGCCCCAGGTCTACTCGACCGGATCTCGAAACATCAAGGTGCTCTCCCAGCCGTCGATCCCCTAACAATAGGATACGGATTCCATGGCCCCACAATGGCCTGATTCTATCCACCTCTGTGTTCCAACAACCTCTGAACCTTTCAGAAGACGCTCAGGTCCAGGTGACAGTTTATAAATTGGACACCCCCAGATTCCCTCAGGTACGCATCTCCTTACGCGGGCGCCTCTCTCTATACACACATCTTCTTGCACAAGCACCCCCACTGCTCTCTCTCTCTCTCCGGCAGTTCGTCAGTGCTCCTGCCCTCTGGAGCTACCGATTGGCCGCCCCTGGAGAGGCTTCCCAGAGAGATCCACCTCCCATTGTCTGGTTGATCGCCGATTTCTTCTCCACTGACTTGAGCATCGGAGGGTCTTCCGTGGAGGGCCACCCCCAGCATCCCCCCGTGTGTGGACCATCTTGTGCAGGTCCGCCCCCCTCTTCCTGGAGATCGACTGCGCCCGAGTCGGAGGATGGATCCCGACGGCAAATTATTAAAAATCTTTCAAGCTAATTCCACAAGCTCGAAATAGATGGCGTAGATGCAAAATTAAAGAGACAACCAAACACG
Source organism: Calamus simplicifolius (assembly GCA_900491605.1). Taxonomy (NCBI): domain Eukaryota; kingdom Viridiplantae; phylum Streptophyta; class Magnoliopsida; order Arecales; family Arecaceae; genus Calamus; species Calamus simplicifolius. Next base: position 206,369 of record UESW01001804.1, on the reverse strand, counting down.
AAAGAAGGCTCGGAGCAAGGAGCAGCAGCACAAAGAGACCAGTAGACTGGGGGGGGGGGCGCAGAGAGGAGTGAGAGACTCACCTTGAATTTGATCGGCTGGGTGCCGGCACCGTGAGGGAAAAGGCGAGAAATAAGTGGGAAGTTGAGAAGGTCCTCGACTCTTATAATTCCTTCCACCAACTGTATGCACACTGTGAAGTGGCAAGGAGAACACCCAGAGCCGAATCAAAGGGAAATAGAGAGAGAGAGAGAGTAAGGAAAGGTCCGAACCCTAACCGTAGATAACGGAGTCACCTCGATATCGTTGGATTGAGGGCAAGAAAACCGGTGCCAACGGAGAAGGAAGAGGCAGGGAGGAAGATCGGGCTGGAAGAGCTGCTCGGTTTGATGGAAGAGGCAAAAAGGCACAACAATCGATGTCAAGGGAAGCGTTCAAAGGAAGAGGGAGCAGGGAGAGCTAGGGCTTCGGACGAAAGCTCGGTTTGAAGGAAAGCTCTGGGACGAAAAGCTCTTGGATGAAAGCTCTGGGACAAAAGCTCTGGGACGAAAGCTCGGTTTGGGAAAGGAAAGCTCGGGACGAAAGCTCGGGACGAAAGCTCGAGGACGACGCTTGAGAGGAAGCTAGGGCATTAGTGCATTAGATTTGAGAAGAACGCTTGAGAGGAAGCTACGGCCGGGAGAAGATATTTTAGGAGTCCGATGCCGACGCAGACCAGACGCTTTAAACAAGCGTCGGGACGATTTGGAATGATTCGGGCCTCCTCGACGCTCCACCCTAGCGTCTGTAAAATAGCGTTGCTACACTGAATATTTGTTGTAGTGATCGCCATCCAATAAATGCTTATTTATTTTCTAAATATATTACAACTATTTATGTCTCATATAAAACAAAATTTATATGGCAGAAAATCTATGCTTCTACATGATATTCACTTCAAGAAAAAACTTATAATTATTGAAATTATGCTAGTTATAATGCAATATGATTAAGAGGCAAACTTTTATAGCCTCTATCAAATAATTACTGGTGATAAGAATATATAAGAATATATCAATAATAGTTGTCAAGTCGCTCTGATAAAAAATTATTGTAGGGATACGTTAGGAAGCAAATTGAAGCATGCAATTAGATGATCAAACTTCGTCCTCAAGCATGTTATATTTATCTTAAGAAAAAGAGAACAATGGTTGAATAAGAAAGAAATTTTGATCCAATATATAATCCTTTAGAGAAAAATTCTACAATGCTCCTTAAATAAAAAAAAAAAAAAATGAACCATTGGATCGCAAGTATAATGCTACCGCAATTAGTTGCAGGTGAGAATGGTGTATATTTCAGTGGTCTATAAATAAGATGAACTTCAAGGACGTTTGGTGCACCATTTTGATTACCGGTGCTATAAATGAGAGGAACTTTTCAGGTTGCATTTGAAAGTCGGTAATCAGATAATTATATTTGAAATGTATTTTGAATGACAATCTATCTTGTAGTGGTAATCTGGATTACCTCAAGAAAGATAGTCTAGATTACTGCAGAAAGCATGATTATCCATATTACCAAAGATATGTGGTAATCTAATAAAGTATTTTTTTAAAAATTGCCCTTTCTTCTTTGATCATTCTCTACTCGCATCTCTTCTACCGACCTCGCTCGAACCTTCATGATAAAGGTCCGAGCCACACTCTATTTCGTGGGAGTCAAACTGCGGATCTCTGCCGTCTAGCGGACCCATGGCGATCTTCAAACGCCGCGAAACTTCTTTCGATCAGTGCCTCCGACATTCTTACCGGCCGCTTTAAATATCATTTATAAATATAATTTTTTAAAATATTATCATTTATAAATATAATTTTTAAAATTAAATATATAATAATGTATAAATTTTAATAAATTTAATTTAAAGATATTTTAAAATTTGATATTATATGACTGATAATCTGTTTGTCATACCAAACACAGTAATCAATATTACTGTAGCATTAGACAATCCATCCAAACACAACTTAAGGGTGTTTGATGCACCTATTTGATGGTTGGTGCTGCAAATAAACATGGGCAAATGAGAATAGCAATCTAAAAACTAAAGATGGTTTCAAATTGAATAATTAGATTCTTTTTTAAAAAAACTAGCCGTTGGCTCCAATAGCTTCCTTATGGTATGGTCACTATCGATAGTTACAGATCATCTACTATATAAAAAGAACTGGTTCAAATTCCAGTATGTTCCTAAAAAAAAGATATAAATATATCGCAGCAATGCCCGGTGGTGATGGCCATTTGGACCACGGAGCGCCGCTACGACGCAAGGGAGGGAGCTCATTTACCTGGTCTACTCCATTGCCGTCCCCTGCTGAAGTTGCGGGGTTGGAACATCTGTTTCCGAAGATTATCCAGCTTCCCACGGCGGAGATCGATCGGGAGATGGAGGATTGGACTGCGTCAGGGTTGATTGTGAGGTCTTTGTCAAGATGGGTTCCCCCAGAAGCGGTGATCAAGGAATTTCGTCGAGCGGGACTTGCTGGCCGGATTGACTTCATCTCACTTGCTCACCGAACAATCTTGTTGAAATTTGAACTCCCGGCTGCTAGAGGCGCTGCACTGAAGCAGCCCTGGGTTGTGAATGGTCAACCGCTTGCGATGGAGGAATGGCGTCCTGCTTTTGTCCCTACGGATGATGCATTGTGCTCTGCTCTGTTATGGATCCGCCTCCCAAACCTTCCGATTGAATACTGGAATGAGGAGACTCTCCAAAGTATTCTATTGGTGGCCGATCATTTTGTGGAGGCTGATGCTTTCACGAAGGAGAGGCGGAGAGGAAGCTTTGCTCGTTCCAGTGTCAGAGTTGATTTGAGAAAGCCTCTCCGGTCGGGGGCGAGATTCAGAGCTCATGGATCCCCTTTCTGGCAGTAATTTGCATATGAGCATGGTTGACAGTATCTGCTCGCACTATGGATCTCTTCACTTGACTTGACTGTGTTCGTCTTCAACGGCTCCGGAGTCCTTGCGGCAGCTCCTCAGTATGGCCCCTAGATGGCAGCCCTCCGTCTTCGGAAGCCTTCCCCTTTTCGGGTTAATGCTGGGGACTTATCGGGTAAGGTTTCAGGCGGGGAGTCTTTTGGTAAGGCTCCAGCTGCGTCTCAGGAAGAGTTGGAGGGCTAGCTAAAACTGGGTAAGGTCTCTCGCAGGAGAGCAGTGTCGTCACCCTCCCATTCCAATGTTATCATCGTCAATTCAGAACACCAAGGGAGAAGGGACCATGCCAGGTGAATCCCCCCGTGCCGGTTACTGTAGACTCTGAAAATTTTATCAACTCAGCTCCTGTGGGCTCTTCTGGGGACTCTTTGACTCCTGCATTTCACTCCAAATCACAGAAGGTCTCTAAGGGCAAGAGAATAACAATCTTCCAATTATGCTGAATGATAAGCAGCAATCTTCATATTCTGTTTTCTAATTTAAGGCCCAGTCTTCTGATGCTCTGGTACTATCTCCCTCTGGGGTTCAGAATACTGATTCTAGTGCTGACCATGGTTCTCAGCTGCTTGTGGGTGGGAAAGTGGCCACTAATCCTTTTAGCCTTCTTGGATCGGATCGCTGGGCCAGATCTTCTAAGGCCCGGGTGGATGCCAATCCAGCTTCCCTGAAATGGGCCCGGGCCAGTGAGTTCGGTGGGCCCAGGCTGTAACCTAAGGCTTTGAAAGGCAAGGGTCAGGTGTCTACTCTAGCTAAAGGCCCTTCAATGGAAGTGGTTCCTCCTTTGGAATCTGGACTCCCCCAGGGTCAAGATACCATTGCTGCATCCCCTTCTGTCACTCGGGAAGAAGGATCTCACTCTAAGGTACTGAATAATGTGGTTCCAATGGATTCAGTTCAGCAGCCGATTCCTCTTGATCAGGTAGTGTGTCAGTTGCCAGATCACGGACTCCAGGTGCAGTGTCCTGATTCGGAAGACCACTCAAACAGGGTTATGATGGTGGCTCAGGGTGGGGCCTAAGGCTACCTTGCTTCTTTCCTTATAAGATTCTCATATGGAATGTTCGAGGAGTGTTGAAATCATCTTTTCGCTCCTCCTTTGGTAGGCTTCTGCAGATTCATCATTTTGATATATGTGTTTGTTGGAAACTCATTTGTTCGGACCTAGTCTTCAGCGTTTCCGATGGCAAGTCTCCTGTAATTGGTCTTCCTATGTAGTGGAAGCCAATAGTCTCTCTGGGGGTATCTTGGCCCTATGGCGGAACCCTGATATACGAGTTGATGCCTTTCAGCATAGTCCCTAGTAGGTGGCCTTGGTTATATCGGAGGGGTGTTGGGTTACGGAATGAAAAATCCTAATCTAATTGGAATAAAATTTCAGCGGAAATAAATAAATTTATAACCCACCAAGAATCATATGCGTTTCATAAACTGAAATAAGGATAAACAAAAATACTACATTTTGTTATTACCTTTTGTTATTACCTTTTTAATCAGTATGTAATCTCTTCTGTTCTTGTATTGGGTTTTCTCGGATCTTCAAAGGTGCTGCCTTTTAGAAAGACGATCACCCTCTACAAGTATCCACACACGAACGGACACCAAATGGTTTTGAATGCTAGTTCAACCATTCCATTTTTCACAAAATGAACCCATGTTTTCCACTCTCTATTTTTTCATCTTTAAGGCAAAAGATATGATGCTTCAAAAGCCCCAATCGACGTGACCTTTTCAAATGCCCCAATCGATG
>UESW01001804.1:167681-196018 GCA_900491605.1 Calamus simplicifolius | reverse complement strand
TAGCCTTTCATTTTCAACACATGAGCGCTAACTGAAGCACCCTCAGCCATTTACAAGAGTGCAATGCCTTGGTAGTATCATACCTTTCTTGCCTTGCTTGTTGCTGGAACATTTCCTTTAGATTGACAATCATATCATAAGTTTCCATTTTCCAAATCTTTCTAAAGTTCAGAACTCATGATAGCTAGCATCAAGCATGCAACATCAATAGAGTCATTATGATGCTTCTCATAAGCATTCTTTTCAGCTCTAGAAGCATTATTGGCTGGTTCTTCAGGGTAAGGTTGATCCAGGACATAAAGCTTCCTTTTCTTGTTTGAGAACAATTCTCAAATTTTGAAACCAGTCAAAGAAATTAGTCCCAGTAAGTTTGTCCTTCATAAGGATTGATCGCAGTGACATAGTAGAATTGTTATCATTGTTGGCCATCTACAATAAATGCAAAGTTCGTTAAGTATTTTGATTATGAAAAACTCCCACTAAATTAACAACCCTCAATGATAAAATCATATTAATTTAGTGAGCTAAGATCCATATTTATACTCAACTTTAAGTCAGCTTTGGCATGACGCTTAAAATTAAGTTTTTAGGTAGGTAACTCTTACTAATTGCAAATCATGCAACTCTTAGAAATTTATGGGATTATGACATCATATGTCTCGACATGTTTAAATCCCATCTCATGCCATTAGGCCCAAAACCGTTTTGATAACCTAATTAAGTTAAACCATTTTTAAACATATGGGTAGCACCATTACCCATCTTGCCTCACTAATGTAACCCAATGTACTTCTACTTTGGTAGAACCCACATTAAGGTGATAAAAGCCTTGACAAGTGTTCAAATATGGATGGCATGTCAACTTAAGATTTTATGTGAGGGATCTAGATAGATTAACAGATCTCATCATGCATTTAGTATCACATACTCATTGATATCTACATAGCATCACATACTTATGAAACATCATACATAGCATCTCATACATGTATATAATAAACATGTCATAGTATGACCTTATCAAGATTGATCTTCATAAGCCAATATGAAGATCAATGGTCAATCCTAGGTAATAATGAGCAACACCATAATGTCTACTTGACCATCATCATGTGCATAGACACCTAGCTCCTCTATCACCATGGTTGGATTGCAGGATTTTAAATGGTTTGCTTTGTCTTCTTGCTTTATTACAAAAATAAACAAATACTACTAAAAGTAAAAGAAAAATCATAAAAAAAAAATAGCACGCAGGCCATATATATGATAATTACAACCCTTGTAAAAGAATAATAAAAACCTGCCAATCATATTGGTCACAAGGCCATACCATGCACCATACAAAGCAAAGCAACACACCATGCAAAATATTATGTTATCATATAGCATATACATATTGCATTAAAGAAAAACAGGCGTGTTTTTAAACCAATTAAATTTACAAGGCGCTTTGATTAGGTAGTACTGCGGTTCCTAAAATTGGAGATACAATAAAGTTTCATCCTAAAATTTGATTTTATTGATCTCATCAATAAATTTAAGTCTCACATCCGCACCACCATAAATAGCAATTGATAATCCTTATTGATATGTGAATTCAGTTCATGTATTAATCTAATTAAGACATCACTGAAATCATATATCAAGATATTAAACACTTAATTGCAATATCCCATTTAGATTTTAATCATATTAACGAATCCTTACAGAAATAGATTCATCAATTAACACCTTAGAAAACATATTATCTATGTCGTTCGTGCAAACACTAATATCATATATACAAGAACGCAAACCATACCAAGACATATACATCTCATACATACAATCAAACATGGCAGTTTCGATTTTTATGAAAATGCAAGAGGCTCTGATACCACTATTGGGTTACGGAATAAAAAATCTCAATCTAATTGGAATAAAATTGCAGCGAAAATAAAATAAATTTATAACCCACCAAGAATCACATGCGTTTCATAAAACCGAAAGAAGGATAACAAAAAATACTACCTTTTGTTATTACCTTTTGTTATTACCTTTTTAATCAGTATGTTCTTGTGTTGGGTTTTCTCGGATCTTCAAAGGTGCTGCCTTCAGAAAGACGATCACCCTCTACAAGTATCCACACACGAACGGACACCAAAATGGTTTTGAATGCTAGTTCAACCATTCCATTTTCACAAAAATGAACCCATGTTTTCCACTCTCTGTTTTTCCATATTTAAGGCAAAAGATATAACGCTTCAAAAGTCCCAATCGACGTGACCTTTCAAATGCCCCAATCGATGTGACCTTTTAAATGCCCCACAGACTCTAAAACGTATATATCGAACATATATACAAGCCTGTTAGGAATTTTGGTTAACTAAGATTTTAATTGATATTTATTTAAAACTCCTTTTAAATAATAACAATTTAAATCCTTTCCTTACAAAATAAGGAATATATATTTTTAACCAAAAAAACTTTATGGATTATTTCCTTATCCAATAAGAAAATGCAACAATTTAATTACTTGTCATAATTTAAATTACGAATTTAAATTATCTCAAAATTAAACTCGAATATAAATGACAACTAATTATTATTTGTAATTTAAAATAATCTCATCATTTTAAATTATATAGAGAGTAACAAATTGTAACCATTATTGTTCGTTCTTAGTGTGCGACCCTATAGGTTCAATTAACGCTGGCAGTAGGCCTAAATCATATTTTGAACCTACAAGTCATAAGCGGCCTCTAGCAAGACATTATGACTATCCAAGTTAAATAAAAAGCTCATGTTCCGAGACAACCTTAAAGTAGCTATTAATATAATCCTTTTATCACATGATATCTTGATAGAATATAAGGCATGGATAAAGTCAACCTTATATCTCTCTATCTTTAATTTCTCGTAACCCAATTAGACTGACTAAACAAATGATATTGATCTCCATCAATTCATTTGAGCATGGCCATGCATTTCTCAGTCTCAATCATCGAGGGGCCCAGAGATATCTCTCTTATAATAAGAGGGACAAATTTCATCTTAATCACTCACATCTCACTATATGATTCTTATTATGTTCAATCATAATCTTTATAATCATCCGATTAAAGACAACGTTTGATTATGTCAAAACATAATATTCCTCATGTTGAGAACTATGGAAATCTCAGGTCTAAGGATTTAATGACACAACTACTAGAGATTAACTTATGACTTTGATCCATGTATTAATCTCAAGGCGGGTCTTGTCCAATATTTGTTCTCAACAAATACATATAAATTTGATTTGTATCTCATACACATATTCATCCCATGAATATCAATCAAATTTTATACTAATCTTAATTTATTGTTATTCCCACAACAATAACCGATTAGGTACATTTAGAATAATTCATATTATTCAAGGACATTATTATATAATAAACATGCAAATTATGATAATAGTAAATGTTCATAAATATTCAAAATACCATGTCCATACAATAGGCCTAGGGCACTATTACTAACAAGGGGATCACTCTGCCCTGGCTACTTCTGGGTGTCTATGCCAGAACTGACTTTCATTAGCAGCGCGATCTCTGGGCGAAGATTCTCACTTTATTAGGCCAGGGTCTCCCCACTCTTATTGCTGGTGACTTCAATTGTATTTTGGATGCTTCTGAGAAGCGTGGGGGACGGAGATTTGTGGATTCTCCGAACTCCATGGAATTTCGCTCCTTCATCTCCTTGGCTAGCCTTTTTGATCTAGGATTTTGGGGCCGCAGTTTACTTGGTGTAATAACCAAAGTCGGTCTGCTCGGGTGTGGGAGCGGCTGGATCAGGCTTTGGCCTCCTCATCCTAGCTGCCATCCTTTTCCTGTGCTACTACTACTCATCTCCCTCGGATTGCGTCGGACCACTGTCCCCTCCTTATCTCTACTGAGTTGTCATCTCATAGGAAGGGGTGTAATGACCCGGACCCATGGGCCCGTTTCGTTACAAGAAAGCAAGACGGACAAGGTCCACACTAACTTGGGCCACCACAGCCCAAAAAGGGATCCAATTGGAGCCTTGTCCTTCTTACTTTACTACATATAAACCACTTAACCAACTCCCAATTATCCGATGTGGAACAATTGGGAGGGGCATCACAATCTACCCTCCTTAACAGAGGCGACGTCCTCGTCGCCAGGGGTAATTGATCACAACTACCAGGCAAGGGTAATTGATCACAACCACCAGGCAGGATTCTAGAGGTGGCCCCCATAGGTTCAAGAGGTGGCTCCCATCCCCCATGGATGTAGCACTTTATCCTGTGTGGCACTTAGCTCCTGCACTTCTGACTGGTGCGAGGCTCTGATACCTGTAATGACCCGGGCCCACGGGCCTGTTTTGTTATAAGAAAGCAAGACGGACAAGGTCCACACCAACTTGGGCCACCACAACCCAAAAAGGGATCCAATTGGTGCCTTGTCCTTCTTACTTTACTACATATAAACCACTTAACCAACTCCTAATTATCCGATGTGGGACAATTGGGAGGGGCATCACAAGGGGCCTTTTCGGTTTGAGTAGTTTTGGACGTATTACTCTTTGACTCGGTCCCTCATAAGTCAGATGTGGCATATGCCGATTAGAGGGACTTCTACTTATCGACTCTCTTGCCACTTAGAGCTCACTAAAAGCAGATTTTTTAAGGTGGCATAGAAGAGAGGTGGGGGATCTCATGCAGCAAGTCTAGGCCGTGGAAGCCGATATTGCTACTCTTCAGGCTAAGGAGGATGCGGAGGGTCTCCTAACTGAGCCTAATCTTCAGTCTCTTAGGCATAGCTTGGCTTTGCATCATTCCTTGCTCCGCAGCAGGAGACTTATTGGCGACAGCGGTCCCGAGTTTAGTGGATCAAGGAAGGAGATCGAAACACCAGGTTCTTTCACCAGGCCACTGTGGCTAGGCGTGCTGCCAATCGGATATGGCGGATTAGTGATGCAGATGGTAATATTCTTGATGATGAGGGGGCTATTCGGCAGCAGATTCTCAATTTCTTTCAGTCTCGCTAGTTAGAGGTCTTTGCCTCTGACTCCCCCATTCTCACCACTACCCGAGCTGTCAGGGTTTCAGAGAATGATAATGGTCTCTTGATTCGGGAGGTCTTGCCAGAGGAGATTGTTATGCGGTCTGGGCTCTAGGACCTGACAAAGCTCCTGGTCCAGATGGCTTTCCACATTTTTCTTCCGCTACTTCTGGGATATTGTTGGGTAGGATGTCATCTTGGCTATTCAGTCTGTCTTCTCTTCTAGAGCTATTCCTTCAGATTGGCAGAGGACTTTTCTTGCCCTAGTTCCCAAGAGAGGGAATGCTCTGCTTCCCCAGCATTATAGGCCGATCAGCTTATGTACCACTCTATATAAAGTTTGCGCTCGCATCCTGGTTACTCGATTGCAGGGGGTGATTCCCCGTCTGATCTCTTCGGAGCAGGGGGCTTTTATCTATGGGCACAGTATCACTGATAATGCACTTATTGCCCAGGAGTTTATGCATGACCTCCAGCGAGCCACCTGTCAACAATCTCTCATGGTTGTTTAGTTAGATATGGAGAGAGCTTATGACAGGATGAGTTGGACTTTTCTTCGACACACGCTACAGGAGTTTGGTTTTGCTGATCTATTCATTGAATGGGTTATGGCATGTGTCCAAGGGCCCTCCTTTTCTATTATTATTAATGATAGTCCGACTGAGTTTTTTCCCTCTGCTATCGGACTCCGCCAGGGTTGCCCTCCTCTCTCTGTTGCTGTTCATTCTGTGTGCTGATGATCTGTCTCATGCTCTTAATCAGGCGGTTGGGGCATCTCGATTGCTGCCTTATATGCCTGGGCCTCATGAACCTCCACTTACTCATCTTCTCTTTGCTGATGACTGTATTCTGCTGAGCCCAACTTCTGTTCAGAATGCAGCTACATGTTCTGCTATTATTCAGTCTTATTGCATGGCCTCGGGGCAATAGGTTAACTTGCAGAAATCTATTCTTTGCTTCAGCCCTTCGACCTCTCCCCGCTATCGTGCCGCTATCTTTCAGTTATTTGGGATCTCGACCTCCTCTGACCGCCTGACCTACCTTGGCATTCCCATTACGGGGCGGCGGCCTCGGCAGCAAGATTTTGGGGACCTTGATCATCAAATTTCTGCTCGGTTGGATCGATGGCAGGTTTCGGGTCTTTCTATGATGGGGCGTGTCACCTTGATCCGCTCTATTCTTACATCGCTTCCTCTCTATCTGTTATCCAATACTTTGATTCCGACTACCTACCTTCGCCGGATTGAGAGACGCATACGGGACTTTCTCTGGGCGTCTATGCAGGGGGGTCATGGTATTCATTTATTGGCTTGGGACATTGTTTGTATATCTACTCGTGAGGACGGTCTTGGGATCCAGTCCTTGGTGCTTCATCGAGATGCTATTATGGCGAGGCATGGTTTCAGATTCCTGCTGGATCCTCATTGATTCTGGAGTTCGGTCATGCATGGCAGATACGATGGCTTGACTACTGACTCGGCCTTTAGCTTCCCCCGCATATGTTCTTTCTTTTGGCGTGCGATTTACCAAGCTGCCCCTACTATTATGAATGATATTCATTGCATGATTAGGGATGGGACTTTTGTATGTTACTCAGGACACATGGATAGCTGATATTCACTATCTCGATAGCCGACTTTTATCAGCTCTGATGTTGAACCCTCTCAGCTTGTTTCATCTTTGATTTGCCAAGAGAGTGCTGGATGGAATGCCCTGATGGTGTCTCGGCTGTTTGGGACAGAGCTTGCGCATAGGATCCTTGCCATGCCTCTTCCTCTTTCTACTAGGCCGGACATCAGACTTTGGCGTCGATCCTGTCTTCCTTGCGCCCCCGCTAGGGATTTGGTTGCCCGTTTCCATTCTCGGACTTCGGGCCTTGGTGATATTGCCTAGATTTGGCGATTTCTAGTACACCCTAGGATTCAGCTCTTTTTATAGAAGCTTATGTGGGATCGCCTACCTAGCTGTTCCCTATTGACTGATCGTGGTCTTTCTATACTGCCTCTCTACCCAATATGTGGAATGCAGGATGAATCGACTGATCATGTCATATTAATGTGTCCTCGTGCATCTCAGATATGGAAGTTGACTCACTTTACCCCATGGCTCTCAGAGGATGGACCCACCCGGCTTTCTTTCCTGCATCCTGTCCGTTTGGTTATCCAGAGTGGTCCCCTGTCTCAGGGTATTTTATCAGCCCATTTGGCTTATCATATTTGGTTGTCTCAGAACTAGACTGTCTTTGCTGAGAAGATGACCTCACCTCAGGAGATTCTCCATCGTGCTCTCTTTCATACTATGGAGTACACACGCTGCCATTTTGGCATTTACTCTTACGGGCCTGGTCACTGGGACTCCCCTGCTGCTTCGGTAGCGCACCGTACTACGGTCTTCGTTTCTTAGGAGCCCCCACCCCCGGGTTACGTCAAAGTAAATTTTGATGGCTCTGTATCCGATCGTACTGCTGGTTCTGGGTTTGTTATTCGTGGGGCTAAGGGTCAGTTACTTGCGGCTGGTGGTCATAGCTCTATAGACATTTCTGTCCCTTTGGCGGAGCTCCAAGCTGCATGGGCTGGTATTACTCATGCTGTTTATCACTTGGGCTATCGCCGATTGATCATTGAGGGATATTCTCTCATGATTATCAGGTGTATTAGTCGGGATGAGGATCCATATTCTATTCTAAATCCCCTTATAAGAGATATTAGGGTCTCTCTTTAGGCGACATATGCCTCCGTGATTCGTCATGTTTATCGAAAGGCCAATGCTGCGGTTGATTGGGTTGCTTCTACCGTTGTTCGCCATCTTGGCCAGTGGGAATGGCACTACGGTGTTTCTTACCCTGTTATTTTGCAGCAAATTTTATATTCTGATCTTACGGGTTTGACTCGCACCAGAGTGGTGTGATTGCTCGCTTGTAATAAAAAAAAATAAAGATACATGATAATCTTTGACAAGGAATTTTGCTAGTTATTTCCTTTGAATCATGACTAAGTTTGTGCAAAAATTATACTCTAGATCATGCTCTTTTTGCTTCTTTAACTTTTGGCACCTTGTAGTAACCCGGTTTAGATGAACCAGGTTTAGTTCAGATGAACTAGGTTTGGTTCAAATAAATCAGGTTCTAGTCTGTTGGTTTTCCCTGACTGACGCTTCACTCCAGGTGAAACGTTTAGTCTTCCGGGAACTCCCATACCGAGGCATCGCACTGGTGATTAAAAGGTGAAAGAGGAGGACTCCTTCCTTCATCCGGGCGCGCGTCATTCTCAGGTATGTCCTCCTGCCGCTCAGAGCTAGAGAGAGAGAGAGAGCCCGAGAGAGAGAAAGAATCGGGATGAGAGAGAGAGAAAGAGAGCCAGAGAGAGAGAGGGCCGGTGGATTGGCCGGTGACCTCCACCGGCGCCGGGCGTGCGTCCGGTGGAGGTCCGGCCGGCCCTGGTGGCGGCCGAGCCGCCGGCACCGTGCGCATAGTGCGGGAACAGAAGAAAGAAAGAGAGGGAGAGAGAGAGAATTAAGGAGAGAGAGAGAGAGGGAAGGCCGGCCGCGGCGGCGGCCGGCTCTGGTCCGGCCAACGGCGGCCGGACCGGCCCCAATTTAGCCGGATTCGATGCCGGCATGGTGGATTTCACGCGGGAGCAGCACGAAGAGGAAGAGAGAGAGGGAGAGAAATTGAGAGAGAAAAGGGGGGAAGGAGGCCGGCCGCGGCGGCGGTCGGCTCCGGCCCGGCCTTCGGTGGCCGGGTCAGATGGAATTAGGCCGACGGCGGCCCTGGCCGCCGGCCAGAAGCTGTCCCCTGTTTCGGGCGAAACAGGGGAGCGGGGGGATGGTTTGGCCATGGGCCGGCTGGGCCGGCTTGGTCTGGGCCTTCTGGGCCGTGCAGCGAGCAATTTTGGAGCTTATTTTTGGGCCCCGTAATGGGTCGGGATTAGCAAAAAAATTATATAGCTAAAATCTGGGTTAATTCTAGTTCCTTGGGGTATTTTTACTTCCCCAATTGGGTGTGTATAGTGGGAGATATTCGAGCCCAAAGTTGGGCCCGTGAACTAGTCTGGGTAGGGTCTTAAGGGTCATTTTATTAATTAGATTTCAGTGAATTAATTATGTACATTGATCCTGTAGGTGCCCAGACATCTGATTAGTTGGTGCATCATTGGATTTTGCGTAAGAGGTAAGTAAGACTATTATGCAAATTTAATAATTGTTTAATTGATAAATTGAGTATATATAGTTTGCATGTATTTTTATAAATAAGAAGAAAATAGAAATTATTTGAGTTGTCTATGTAGCATGAAACTGTGGATTACAAATGAACAATTATATGATTATAGTGATTGGTAATATTGTAAGAAATGATTTATTGATGTATATGCCAGAAATGTGATTGCCTGTTCGATATGTTTATATTGAGGTGATTATATGCATTTCCTAGTACTATGCAAATCACTGTGAGGTACATGAGGTACAGATGCATGATGTAATTGTGATGAAAATGTTAAATATATTTATATGTGTCACCGCGGTTCTCCTTTACTATGGCCCCCACATTGTAGCTGTGTTCTGTTATGATTTGGCCACACACACTGGAGATGTATTCTGTTATGATATGGCCCCACACATTGTAGACGTGTTCTGTTATGATATGGCCACATACACCGTAGAGTGTGTTCTGTTATGGTATGGCCCCACATCTTACAATGTGTTCTGTTTGATTTTTATATGGCCACATACATCGTAGAGTGTGTTCTGTTATGGTATGGCCCCACACAGCGTACAATGTGTTCTGTTGATTTATATGGCCACACATCTGGAGGATGTGCTCTGATTGAGGTATTGCAGGGCCGTGGGACACATAGGAAATCTATAATTACATAAACAGTGAGTTTGGCTAGAATGCATATCCTGATGCTTATTGAATGTTCAATTTATGTTAAGTTGACAAAATGCATATGTTGATGGCATGCTAAATATAATTCAAGTATGATATGATTGTATAATAGGCTTACTTATTGAGTGTAAACTTATTAAACCTTCACAATGTTTTTCAGAGCCTCAGGGTTGATGATTGATGTTCGGAGTTGATGGAGCTTCTAATAAATAAAATAAGAACCATTGCATTGGTGTAATCCTATTATATTTGTGTGTAGGGCTTGTTGTAGCCCAACTTTATTAGCATGACTTGGATGTAGGGTTTGATACCAAAACTTATAACTATCATTGGTATTATGGTTGGTTTTCATGTTTATTGCCCATTTGAATCGTATATCAAGATTTTTAAGATACCTTGCGTGCTTGGCACGCGGCGGATTGTCACCCTAGCCCAATATTTGGGTCTGGGGCGTGACAGCTTTAGTGGTATCAGAGCTTAGGTTATTGACCTTAGGATCACATACATGATGACACCCTAGGCAAACAAATAGGTTGACATTGAGACAATTATCACTTTATATGAATTTCAAACCTTATGTTTTGGGAGCCTGATATGAAAAGTTTGATCATGATTTTTATAATGACTAATTTATCAGGAGATAGTAATGGCTCGCACTAGGAGCCAACAAAATGATGAGGGCTCCCAGGTTGGAAATATTGGTCAACCAGGAGGTCAGGATGCTACTGGAGGTGCTGCCCCTGTCAACCCTGTTGGGACTGATCATCAGCGACTCCAGACCGAGATGCTTCAGGTTCTATCGGGTATGGCAGTCGATGCGGGACATGCAACAACAAATTCATCAGGCTTTCCTCTCAGTCTGCCATTCCTGCTCCGCAGACTCAGCCTACTCCCACTGTTCCGCAGAGTCAGCCTACCCCTATTGTCCCGCAGACGCAGCCTGCTTCCACTATGCCACAGACTCTATTTATCCCTCCTGCTCCACAAATTCAGTCCACTGTACCTACTACTCATTTCACACCATTGACCCAGCCTACTCCACCTCAACCCTGGGTAGGGATTGGTCGTAGCTTTGCAGACTTCAAGAAGTTTGCCCCTGCTCCTTTCTCTGGTTCTAGCAACCCTATTGATGCTGAGAGATGGGTGCGTGATATGGAGAAGGCTTTTATGGCCATGGTAGCCAGGAGTTGGAGCGGATCAGATTTGCTACTTATCTTCTCCAGGGGAGGCTTATGACTGGTGGCTAGTTGAGGAGCAGCGTCAGGGTGGTCAGGTTATGTCTTGGGAGAGTTCAAGGAGATATTCTTTGACAAGTACTTTCCCAGGAGTGTACAAAGGAGGATGGAATCAGAATTTCTTAAGTTGGAGCAAAGAAATCTTTCTGTGGCCAATATGAAGCTGAGTTCACCAGATTGGCCCGCTTTGCTCCAAGTATTGTGACTAATGAAATGGCCAAGATCACCAGATTTACAGAGGGGCTGCGACCCAGACTGATGCAGGCAGTCAATGCATTTGAGCTTCATTCCTATAGTGCTGTGGTGAATAAGGCTTTGTAATTGAGAGAGATATGAATACAGTTCAGAGGGATTGGGAGCAGCATAGGAGAAAAAGGGGCCTATTGCGGGCCAACCCCCAACCCAGGAAGGAAGAGAGGTGCGCAGCAGGCCCCAGCAGGACAGAGGAATAGAGAGACACGTTGCCTTCGCTGTGGGAGTTTTCACCCAGGAAGGCCTTGCCGGGGTGTGTCGGGTGCCTGCTACCTGCTGCGGGAGGACTGATCACAAAATGGCTACCTGTCCCACTTCAGTTGACTCAGCAGCCCTCTTTAGTCAAGGGTTGATTCAGCAGTAGCAGCAGCCTCAGAGGACCCAGGGTAGAGTCTTCAACCTCACTCAGTAGGATGTTGCGCTTCTAATTCTACGGTGACAGGAATGATTAAAGTTGGCACTGCGTATGCTCAAACACTTATTGACCCGGGTGCCACGCATTCATTTATATCTGACACCTATCTTAGCAAGAATACATCATTGACACCTGAATCTTAGACCATGAGTTGCTCATTGCCTTTCCAAATGGTGATATTATGAAAGTTGGCACAGTATGCAAATCCTGCTTGATTATCATTGAGGATATGAGATTATATGCTGATCTTTTTGTCCTTCCATTGAAATTCTTTGATGTTATCCTTGGCATGGATTGGTTAGCCTCCTATCATGCTTCAGTAGACTGTTTCAGGAAGATTGTCAATTTCAAAATTCCAAATCAGTCTGAATTCAGTTTTACTGGGGGTCAGTCACATCTAGCCTCTGTGTTCATTTCAGCGCTATAGGCTGGAAAGTATTTATTGAGTGGAGGTCAAGGATTCCTTGCTGTTGTTAAGGATCTTCAAAAGGAGGAGACCAAGTTGGAGGATATTCCTGTAGCTCAAGAATTTCCTGATGTTTTCCTAAGAATTGACTGATTTCCCCAGATCGGGAGGTTGAATTCTCCATTGACTTATTCCTGGAACTGGGCCTATATCCAAGGCTCCTTACCGCATGGCCCCGGCTGAGTTAAAAGAATTGAAAGATCAGTTGCAGGAGCTCCTAGATCGGGGATTTATCAGACCCAGTGTTTTCCCTTGGGGTGCTCCAGTTCTATTTGTTAAGAAGAAGGATGGCAGTCTCCGGCTATGCATTGATTACCGGGAAATTAATAAGGTAACAGTGCGGAACAGATACCCTTTGCCGAGGATTGATGACTTGTTTGATCAACTCCAAGGAGCCCGAGTATTTCGAAGATTGATCTCAGGTCAGGTTACCATCAGCTTAAAGTCAAGGAGGGAGATGTGCCTAAAACAGCATTCAGAACCAGATATGGCCATTACGAATTTTTAGTGATGCCATTTGGATTGACTAATGCCCCGGCAGCATTCATGGACTTGATGAATAGAATCTTTAAGCCATATTTGGACCAGTTTGTGGTGGTCTTCATTGATGATATTTTGATCTATTCTAAGAGTCACAGGGAGCATGAGGATCACTTGAGGATGGTGCTGCAGATTCTTAGGGAGAAGAGGCTCTATGCCAAGTTGCAGAAGTGTGATTTTTGGTTGGACCAAGTATCTTTCTTGGGTCATATAATCTCTATTGATGGTATTTATGTGGACCCAAAAAGATTGATGCTATTATTAGCTGGTGCAGACCTTCCAATGTGGCAGAAGTTAGAAGTTTCTTGGGACTTGCTGGGTATTACCGTAAATTTAAGGAAGACTTCTCTAGCATTGCTCTACCTCTAACTTGCTTAACCCAGAACGAGTAAAGTTTGATTGGACAAGGAGTGCGAGAAAAGTTTCCAGGAGTTAAAGCAGCGATTAGTGTCAGCTCCCATCCTTGTTCTTCCGTCAGGATCTGAGGGTTTTACACTTTATACTGATGCCTTTCGAAGAGGATTGGGATGCGTTCTGATGCAGAGTGTAAAGGTGATAGCTTATGCTTCCAGACAACTGAAGCCTTATGAGCAGAATTATCCTACTCATGATCTGGAATTAGCTGCGGTAGTTTTTGCTTAAAGATTTGGCGGCATTATCTCTATGGGGTGTCGTGTGATGTGTATACAGACCATAAGAGTCTAAAATATATCTTCACACAGAAGGAGCTCAATTTGAGGCAGAGGAGGTGGTTGGAGCTTCTGAAGGACTATGATCTGAATCTGCTTTATCATCCTAGGAAGGCTAATGTTATGGCTGATGCCTTGAGTAGGAAGACCTCTTCTGAGTTAGCTATGCTTACCTCCCAACCTCACATTCTGAAGGACCTCGAGAGGTGGGAGATTGGACTGAGAGTACAGCAGTCTGATGGACTTGTTGCTGCACTTATTCTTCAGCCGACTCTTGTTGATAAAATTAAGTCCTCCCAGATGGAAGATCCAGATCTTCAAAGAATTAAGGTTGCTGTTCAGTCAGGAGTTCAGAGTGGATTTTATGTAATAGATGATGGATCCCTGAGATTTGCAGGCAGACTTTGTGTACCTAGCAATGAGGAGTTGAAAGCCGAGATTTTGAGGGAGGCTCACTACTCTCTCTATACTGTTCATCCAGGTGGTACTAAAATGTATAGAGACTTAAAGGAGAATTTTTGGTGGAAAGGTATGAAGAGGGAGATTGCTCAGTTTGTGGCCAAGTGCTTGGTGTGTCAGCGAGTGAAGGCCGAACACCAAAGGCCTGCGGGACCCCTTCAGTCTCTGATGATTCCTCAGTGGAAATGGGAAAAGATTACTATGGATTTTGTGACTGGTTTGCCCAAAACTCCCAGGAGTAATGATGCAGTTTGGGTTATTATGGACAGACTGACAAAATCAGCCCACTTTCTACCTTTCAGAGTTGGAGTCTCGAGTGATAGATTGGCTAGCATGTATATTGAGCAGATCGTGAGACTTCATGGTGTTCCTGTCTCTATTGTATCTGACCGGGATACCAGATTTGTATCACAGTTTTGGAAGAGCCTTCATAAGGCCTTGGGAACCAAATTAAACTTTAGCACAGCTTATCATCCCCAGTCTGATGGACAATCAGAGAGGACCATACAGATTCTGGAGGACATGTTGCGAGCCTATATGATGGACTTGGGTGGAGCTTGGGATAATCACTTACCTTTGGTGGAATTTGCATATAATAATAGTTACCAAGCCAGTATCCACATGGCTCCATTTGAGGCCTTGTATGGTAGGAGGTGCAGATCTCCTTTATGTTGGGATGATGTGGGGGAAAGAAAATTGCTAGGCCCTGAGCTGATCCAGCAGACAGTAGATAAGGTGCATTTGATCAGGGAGCATCTTCGTACAGCTCAGAGCAGGCAGAAAAGTTATGTTGATGTCAGAAGAAGGGAGTTAGAATTTTAGGTTGGGGATCATGTATTCTTAAGGGTGTCACCAACCAAGGATGTGATGAGATTTGGGATTAGAGGAAAGCTTAGTCCATGTATATTGGACCTTTTGAGATCTTGAGCAGAGTTGGGGAGGTTGCTACAGCTTAGCACTGCCTTCGATTTTATCTGGTGTTCACAATGTATTCCATGTATCTATGTTGAGGAAGTATGTTCAGACCCCAGTCATGTTATAGCTTATGAACCTATTCAGTTGAGGAAGGATTTATCATATGAGGAACATCCTATGCGTATCATGGACCGCAAAGATCAGGTACTGAGGCGGCGTACCATTCCCTATGTCAAGATACAATGGAGTAATCATTCTGAGAGGGAAGCTACTTGGGAACTGGAGGATGAGATGAAAATAAAGTATCCACAATTATTTGAAGGTAATTTATCTGTCTTAGATTGTTGACTTTTGAGATTTATAGTATACCAATTTCGAGGCCGAAATTTTTATAAGGAGGGAAGATGTAGTAACCCGGTTTAGATGAACCAGGTTTGGTTCAGATGAACCAGGTTTGGTTCAAATGAACCAGGTTCTAGTCTGTTGGTTTTCCCTAGCTGACGCTTCGCTTCAGGTGAAGCGTTTAGTCTTCGGGAACTCCCGTACCGAGGCACCGCACTGGTGATTAAAAGTTGAAGGAGGAGGACTCCTTCCTTCATCTGGGTGCGCGTCATTCTCAGGTATGTCCCCCTGCCGCTCAGAGCCAGAGAGAGAGAGAGAGAGAGAGAGAGAGAGCCAGAGAGAGAGAGCCAGAGAGAGAGAGAGAGAGAGAAGAACCGGGATGAGAGAGAGAGAGAGCCAGAGAGAGAGAGGGCCGGTGGATTGGCTGGTGACCTCCACCGGCGCCGGGCGTGCGTCTGGTGGAGGTCCGGCCGGTCCTGGTGGTCGGCCGAGCCACCGGCACCGTGCGCACAGCACGGGAATAGAAGGAAAGAAAGAGAGGGAGAGAGAGAGAATTAAGGAGAGAGAGAGAGGGAAGGCCGGCCGCAGCGGCGGCGGCTCTGGTCCAGCCAACGGCGGCCGGACCGGCCCTAATTTAGCCGGATTCGACACCGGCGCGGTGGATTTCACGCGGGAGCAGCAAGAGGAAGAGAGAGAGGGAGAGAAATTGAGAGAGAAAAGGGGGAAGGAGGCCGGCCGCGGCGGCGGCCGGCTCCGGCCCGGCCTCCGGTGGCCGGGTCGGACGGAATTAGGTCGGCGGCGGCCCTGGCCGCTGGCCGGAAGCTGTCCCCTGTTTCGGCGAAACAGGGGAGCGGGGGGATGGTTTCGCCATGGGCCGGCTTGGTCTGGGCCTCTGGGCCGTGCAGCGAGTAATTTTGGGGCTAATTTTTGGGCCCGTAATGGGTCGGGATTAGCAAAAAAATTATATGGCTAGAATTTGGGTTAATTCTAGTTCTTGGGGTATTTTTACTTCCCCAATTGGGTGTGTATAGTGGAAGATATTCGAGCCCAAAGTTGGGCCCGTGAACTAGTCTTGGTAGGGTCTTAAGGGTCATTTTATTAATTAGATTTCAGTGAATTAATTATGTGCATTGATCCTGTAGGTGCCCAGACATCTGATTAGTTGGTGCATCATTGGATTTTGCGTAAGAGGTAAGTAAGACTATTATATAAATTTAATAATTATTTAATTGATAAATTGAGTATATACAGTTTGCATGTATTTTTATAAATAAGAAGAAAATAGAAATTATTTGAGTTGTCTATGTAGCATGAAACTATAGATTACAAATGAACAATTATATGATTATAGTGATTGGTAATATTGTAAGAAATGATTTATTGATGTATATGCCAGAAATATGATTGCCTGTTTGATATGTTTATATTGAGGTGATTATATGCATTTTCTAGTACTATGCAAATCACTGTGAGGTAACGTGAGGTACAGATGCATGATGTAATTGTGATGAAATGTTAAATAGATTTATATGTGTCGCCGCGGTTCTCCTTTACTATGGCCCCACACATTGTAGCTGTGTTCTGTTATGATTGGCCACACACACTGGAGATGTATTCTGTTATGATATGGCCCCACACATTGTAGACGTGTTCTGTTATGATATGGCCACACACACCGTAGAGTGTGTTCTGTTATGGTATGGCCTCACATGTCTTACAATGTGTTCTGTTTGATTTTCATATGGTCACATACATCGTAGAGTGTGTTCTGTTATGGTATGGCCCCACACAGCGTACAATGTATTCTGTTGATTTTATATGGCCACACATCTGGAGGATGTGCTCTGATTGAGGTATTGCAGGGCCGTGGGACACATAGGAAATCTATAATTACATAAACAGTGAGTTTGGCTAGAATACATATCCTGATGCTTATTGAATGTTTAATTTATGTTAAGTTGACAAAATGCATATGTTGATGGCATGCTAAATATAATTCAAGTATGATATGATTGTATAATAGGCTTACTTATTGAGTGTAAACTCATTAAACCTTCACAATGTTTTTCAGAGCCTCAGGGCTGATGATAGATGTTCGGAGTTGATGGAGCTTCTAATAAATAAAATAAGAACCATTGCATTGGTGTAATCCTATTATGTTTGTGTGTAGGGCTTGTTGTAGCCCAACTTTATTAGCATGACTTGGATGTAGTGTTTGATACCCAAAACTTATAACTATCATTGGTATGGTTGGTTTTCATGTTTATTGCCCATTTGAATCGTATATCAAGATTTTAAGACGCCTTGCGTGCCTAGCACGTGGCGAGTTGTCACTCTAGTCCAATATTGAGTCTGGGGCGTGACACACCTCCTCCTATCCACTGGTTAATAATGGTTTCATTTTTTTTTTTATTTGGCGGCATTCCCACTAATCTTCCATGGAAATGGTTATCTTTGCTGAATTTTTTTCCCAGAAAGAAAAAGACATTTATAACTTATCAATCATTAAGCAATCAAAGAATATTTAATAGATTACAAACGATATTAATGACACCTGACATTAAATATTTTTTTCAATGTGCGGAATATTTGAAAGTTTTATCGGAGAGCCGGCAGCTGTGATGTTGATTTCGTTGAACCCAACGCCAAACCTAAGGGAAGTTAGGTGCGGAAAAATCTGGCTCTGAAACCAATCACGATCCAAATTAACTCAAGACCATCGATGCCCTCTTGTCCTCATTTGTCCACATGAACCAAACTTGCTTCAGAATTCTTGCAAGCTTTGAGCCTAATTTGGCGCCAGATGCCATATTGCTTGCTCAACCTACTTACAACTCAACACACCAGAAGTTGTAACACGATGAAATGCAAATATAAGTCTCGATCATGGGGTAAGGCTGTCAAAGACTTCTCATATATATATATATATATATATCGATCTCTTGTATCTATTATCTTTGTATTTTAGTTGCTTGAGAATTGTAATAAAAGAGTTAGGATGATTCTCTTTGTATTTTGATATATTAATTACTTTGTGCACTATAAGAAAGTGGGCTTTTTGTGATGAGCTTATGTGATAAAATGGTTTCGTCACTATAAACTTATTTATAATGATAAAATTAAAATTAAATTAATCATAAAAATTATTTATAATGATGAAATATTTTTTCATCGTTATAAATAAAAATTATCATTAAAATCTTTTTTTTTTCTTCTTTCTATCACGATGAAATTTAAATTTTTCATAATAGTTATACTTATTACGATGAAACTTTTTTTTCATCGTAATAAAGTATATTTTTTATTAAATCTATTTTTTTCTTTCTATTACGATGAAATTTAAATTTTACCGTCATAGTTATACTTAGAACAATGAAACTATTGTTTCGTCATAATAAAGTATGATTTTTTATTTTTTTTTTATATTATGGTAAAATTTAAATTTCACCGTAATAGTCATACTTATTACGGTGAAATATTTTTTCATCGTAATAAAGTATATTTTTTTATTAAATCTTTTTTCTTTCTATTACGGTGAAATTTAAATTTTACTGTAATAGTCATACTTATTATGTGAAATATTTTTTCGTTATAATAAACTATATTTTTTATTAAATCATTTTTTTCTTTCTATTATGGCAAAATTTAAATTTCACCGTAATAGTCATACTTATTACGGTAAAAAAAATTTACCGTAATAAAGTACATTTTTTATTAAATCATTTTTTTTTTCTAATACGTAAAATTTAAATTTCATCGTAATAGTTATACTTAGTAGGCGAAACTATTGTTTCATCATAATAAAGTTTTTTTTAATTAAATCTTTTTATTTATAATAAAATTTAAATTTCATCGTAATAGTCTACTTATCATGAAATGTTTTTTATTGTAATAAAGTATATTTTTTTTATTAAATTTTTTTCTTTCTATTACGGTGAAATTTAAATTTGTCATAATAGTCATACTTATTATGACGAAATTTTTTTTCATTGTAATAAAGTTTTTTTATTAAATCTTTTTTTCTTTACCATAATAATGTCTAACCTATTACAATAACTTAATTTCGTCTAATAGGCGGCTATTAGGCAAAATAGTTCGCATAGGTTAGACGTTATTACGGCGACTTAATTTCGCCGTAATAGCTTCTATTCGGTAAATTAAGTCATCCATAAAATTTTAAATTTTATTTTTTAATATTTATAATAATAATATAGGTTTATCATAATATATCATTTATTACGATGAAATTAGTTACATCGTAATAAGAGACAACAACTTATTACGATGATTTTAAAATATATTACAAATAAATTTTTTATTATCATAATAATTTATTATGATAATTTTTGTATGATGAATTAATTTATCATAATAAGCGTTTTTTTTTTTTTTATAGTGGTTTTACAGCCTTTGGTGCACGGGTTGTGAGGAGGTTGCTTGGAAATGGCGTCTGGTCAGTGCAGCACAAAGCCCAAAACTCAGTAATACTTCTGGTGTGCAAGTTCGAGCTCTTGTGACATTAAGCTTTTACGAGACAATGGGTCAGGCCAACCCAACAATAAACCTTTCTAATTCCAGAAGCTGTCGTTTCTTTCCGAAGCAAACCGAAAGAACGAAGTATTTGGATGCAGAAGATGATGGATCTGGGGCCTTAATTCTCTATTTCTGGAGTTATTAGACGAATATGGAGGCTATTAGAATCCTCTTGTTAGTTTATGCTTCGCACTATCTTCTCTTCTAGGATAATTGATTCAGAGGTCGAGAAAAAAGAAGAAAATATTTCTAGATGGCTAAAACTTTTGTGTCACCACACCTGGAGCACATCATAGCACTAAGACATCATGATGGAAATCAGTTTTAAAAGTCGACTCAACCACCAAGCTGTGAGAAAGTCTAATGTGGATGTTAATTTGACCTAATATGCAAGATCAGCAGAACTCTTCTCAAATTTATCTATTTTGTCCTACTCACTCTCCACTACCCTCGCAAGAAAAGTTCAAGCCGAGTTATATATTTTGAGCTATTAAATTAAATCTAATCCAACTGCAAATCAAATTGATATTCTTCAATATGCATCTAACCAAGTTCCTCCAAATTGAATTCAAAGATCATAAGAATCCTCTAAATGGTAGATATCAGGATGGTCGGTATCTTAAATTATATTTTTATTTTAAATAATTACAGTAACGATTGTAATAAACTACAAATTTAGCAATAGTGAATCTATGAATTAATATCTTATTATATTTTTTTTCTCTTTTATATTTGATTAAAAGTTTTCAAATTATATAATTTTTAAATTTTTAAATATTTTAAAGATAGTGCATCACATTTAATAATTTGAAACATCAATATAAGACTTCATTGTTCAATATAGGCTAAGCTAAATCTAAGTAAAATTTTCTAAAATTAATTCATACTAAGATTGACAATGAGGATTCAACATTGTTGATACAAGTTGTCGAATGATATCATTTACATTTAAAATATTTAAATATTAAAAATCATAAGAAGGGAAGAAGTAGAGAGGAGGGAGGGGTAGGAAGGACGCAGCATCGCGCTTAGCTGTCCCTATGGGTTGGCAAAAAGACATCTCGAAGTCCTTTGTTTCATTCAAGAGGTGATGGCAGGTACAACCTCACACTTCTATTGGCCCGTTCCATCTTCTCCATGGTCCCATGGGACTTTCTTAAAAGCACTATGGAAGTAACTATTTTGTCCATCTTTGAGATGCCCTATATATCTTTAATTAAAAATATACTTTAAAAAGCCAACTTTAGTATAAAGGAAAGGAATAAGAAAAATATAACAAATAAAAAGATAACAATTACATATTATCTAGATGTATGGAGTTAGCGAGACATAGATTCTTCAGATGAAACAGAATGGAGGTTGACGACATTGTGAGGCAAGTGGAGCATGTTAAGACTCCTATAACTACTCTACAGGCCAAAGAAGATTAGGAAAGTTGTCTCCATGATTCTGATCTTACATCACTCTGTTTCAGTTTGGCTTTCCATCACTCTTTTCTTCTGCAGCAAGTTTCAGTTTGGCTTTCCATCACTCTTTTCTTCTGCAGCAAGAGACTTTTTGGAGGCGAAGGTTTTGAATTCAGTGGATTAGGAAAAGGGATCGGAATACTAGATTTTTTCATCAGGACACATTAAAATGTTGTACACAAACCGGATCCGGTATTTAGTTGATGATGAGGGACACTATCAGAAGGATATCCAGGTTATTAGGGATCAGCTACTTTATTTTTTTCAGTCTAGATGGACTGAGCAAACTGGTGATGGGTTTCCTATCCTCCCTGTTTCGATAACCAATAGGGTATCTGATGCGGAGAACAACTTTCTTATCATGCTGATTACTTCGAAGGATATTCGAATGGCATTATGGAACCTTGGATCTAACAAGGCCCTAGGCCTGACAGGTTTCTACTCTTTTTCTTTCACCATTATTGGGATATTATGGGATAGGACGTTGTGCAGGCTATCCAGCTAGTCTTTCAATCTAAAACTATTTTCTCTGATTGGAACCGGACTCTTATTACCCTGGTGATTAAACCACTACAAGAAAATACTGAAATAGCGACGCAAGTTTAGCGACGCATAATTGCGTCGCTAAATTGCGACCACTTTGCGACGCCTCTGTGACAACAAAATATTACGACGCAATTAGCGATGCATTAGCGACTCAATTAACCAAAAAATCAAAAAAAATTAATATTTTAATATTGCGATGCAAATAATACGTCGCAATATTTTTAAATTAATTTTTTATAAAATTTAAATATCGGAAAAAAATATTGCGACGCAACTCAGTGCCTCGCAATGTTTTGAACAGAATTAAATATGTTAAATAGCGACGCATTAGCGATGCAATAAATAGAAAATTAGAGAAATTATTTTTAATTTAGCAACGCACCAATTGCGTCGCAAATAATTTAAATAAAATTAAATTTATAAAATTTAAATATCAAAAAAAATATTGCAACGCAACACAGTGCGTCGCAATATTTTTAAAATAATTAAATATATTAAATAGCGACGCATTAGCGACGCAATAAACAAGAAAATTAGAAAAATTATTTTTAATTTAGCGACGCATCAATTGCGTCGCAAATAATTTAAATGAAATTAAATTTTTTAAAGCATAAATATTTAAAAAAATATTGCGATGCATTTAGTGCGTCGCAATGTTTTAAAAAAAATTAAATATTTTAAATAGCGACGCATTAGCGATGTAAGAAACTAGAAAATAAATTAAAATTATTTTTAAATTTAGCGACGCAATAAATGCATCGCAATTATTTTAAATAAAATTAAATTTTATAAAGTATAAATATGAGAAAAAATAATTGCGACGTAACACAGTGCGTTGCAATGTTTTTAAAAAATTAATTATGTTAAATAGCGACGCATTAGCGACGTAATGAACCAAAAAATTAGTTAAGGAAATTATGTTTTAATATAGCGACGCACTTGTTGCATCGTAATTATAGGATTAAAATTAATTTTTTATATAATATAATTATCATATTAAAAATTACCATGCTACTCTTTGCATCGTAATATATTTTAAAAAAATTAATTATGTTAAATAGCGATCGGTCCAAAATCGATCGTGACCGATCGGAATAAGGGCTTGGATCGATCGCAACCGTTGGATCGTCACCGATCGGACCGATCGCCACGGTCCGAGATTGGTCGTGGCCGATCGGGATCACGGCTTGGATCGATCGCAATCGTCGGATGTCGCTGATCTTGGACCGATCGCAACGGTCCGGGATCGATCGTGGCCGATCGGGATCAGGGCTTGGATTGATCGCAACTGTCGGATCGTCGCCGATCGGACCGATCGCCATGGTCCGAGATCGGTCGTGGCCGATCGGGATCACGGCTTGGATCGATTGGAACCGTCGGATCGCCAGCAATGTCGGACCGATCGCATCGGTCTGGAATCGGTTATGGCCGATCGAGATGAGGGCTTGGATCGATCGCAACCGTTGGATCGTCACCGATCGGACCGATCGCCATGGTCCGAGATCGGTCGTGGCCGATTGGGATCATGGCTTGGATCGATCGCAACCGTCGGATCATCGCCGATCTTGGACCGATCGCAACGATCTGGGATCTGTCGTGGCCGATCGGGATCAGGGCTTAGATCGATCACAACCGTCGGATCGTCGCCGATCTTGGACCGATCGCCACGGTCCGGGATCGGTCGTGGCCGATCGGGATCAGGGCTTGGATCGATCGCAACTATCGGATCGTCGCCGATCGGACCGATCGCAACGGTCCGAGATCGGTTGTGGCCGATTGGGATCACGGCTTGGATCGATCGCAACCGTCGGATCGTCGCCGATCTTGGACCGATCGCAACGGTCCGGGATCGGTCATGGCCGATCGGGATCAGGGCTTGGATCGATCACAACCGTCGAATCGTCACCGATCGGACCGATCGCCACGGTCCGAGATCGGTCGTGGCCGATCGGGATCACGGCTTGGATCGATTGGAACTGTCGGATCGCCAGCGATCTTGGACCGATCGCAACGGTCCGGGATCGGTCGTGGCCGATCGGGATCAGGGCTTGGATCGATCGCAACCGTCGGATCTTTGCCGATCGGACCGATTGCCACGGTCCGAGATCGGTCGTGGCCGATCGGGATCAGGGCTTGGATTGATCGCAAATGTCAGATCGTTGCCGATCGAACCGATCGCCACGGTCCGAGATCAGTCATGGCCGATCGGGATCAGGTCTTGGATCGATTGCAACCGTCGGATCGTCGCCGATCTTGGACCGATCGCCACGGTCCGAGATTGGTCGTGGCCGATCGGGATCACGGCTTGGATCGATCGCAACCGTCAGATCGTCGCCGATCTTGGACCGATCGCAACGGACCTGGATCGGTCGTGGCCAATCGGGATCAGGGCTTGGATCGATCGCAATCGTCGGATCGTCGCCGACCGGACCGATCGCCACGGTCCGAGATCGGTCGTGGCCGATCAGGATCATGGCTTAGATCGATTGGAACCGTCGGATCGCCAGCGATATCGGACCGATCGCATCGGTCTGGAATCGGTCATGGCCGATCGGGATGAGGGCTTGGATCGATCGCAATCGTTGGATCGTCACCGATCGGACTGATCGCCACGGTCTGAGATCGGTCGTGGCTGATCGGGATCACGGCTTGGATCGATCGCAACCGTCGGATCGTCGCCAATCTTGGACCGATCGCAACGGTCCGGGATCAGTCGTGGCCGATCGGGATCAGGGCTTGGATCGATCGCAACCATCGGATCGTCGCCGATCTTGGACCGATCGCCACGGTCCAGGATCGATCGTGGCCGATCGGGATCAGGGCTTAGATCGATCGCAACCGTCGGATCGTCGCCGATCTTGGACCGATCGCAACGGTCCGGGATCGGTCGTGGCCGATCAGGATCAGAGCTTGGATCGATCGCAACCGTTGGATCGTTGTCGATCTTGGACCAATCGCCACGGTCCAGGATCGATCATGGCCGATCGGGATCAGGGCTTGGATCGATCGCAACCGTCGGATCACTTATAATTACTCAAAAAAAAGTTATTAAAAAGTTTTAAAAAATATTTTAAAATTATTGCGATGCCGTAGCGACGCATTTTAGAAAAAAATATTAAACAAATATTGTGACGCAATGTATGCGTCGCAATATTTTTAGTCAATATAATTTTTATCAGTATTAATAAATAAAAAAATATAATATTGTGATGCATAATTTACGTCGCAATTATTTTTAAATAAATATATCTAATTAAAAATATTAAAAAATTATTGCGACGCAATAAGGCGTCGCAATAATTATCATAAATTATTAATATTAACATTAATAATAATTAAGAATTTTTGCGACTCCGTAACGACTCATTTTAGGAAAAAATTAAACAAATATTGCGACGACACTTATGCGTCGCAATTATTTTAAGTTAAAAAAAAAATTTTCAGTCTTAAAAATAAAAGCAATATAATATTGCGATGCATAAGTTGCATCGCAATGTTTTTAAAATAAATTTATGTAATTAAAAATTTTATAAAATATATTGCGACGTAATTTTTCGTCGTAATTATTAATATTAATTATAAATATTATCATTTATAAATATTAAAAAAATATTGCGATGCCTTAGCCATGAACCTGTGCATCGGTCCTTGCTAGCACGCCAAGGATCGTAGCCGTGGCTCGCCCTTGCATGGTAGGGACCTTAGTTGCCTAAAAAAATTTGGTTTACTTATAAATGATTTAAATGGTTGTTATTAACCTTAGTTGTGACCAAGAAATAATTTAGTTATATATTTAGTAATACTAATATAGTTTTATTTTGTGGTTTCATTTAATGATTTACCAGACTTTGTATAAGTCGATCAAAAATGAGCGGGGCTCGCTCATGGATGTATGCAAGGATAAAAGATGGCTTGCTTAATCCAGATTTTCTGAATGGATTGGAAGAATTTATCGCATTTGCATGTAGCCAACCTGACTAGATGGATGGCCCTAGGATTAGGTGCCCATGCAACTTCCACAGGTGTCAGAATAAAGCCTACAGAGATGTGAAACTGTTAAGGTGCATTTGTGTAAGAAGGGGTTTGTTCCTGATTACTATGTTTGGTACTGTCATGGTGAACCAGAGGATATTCCAGCAGTTGTTAGAGGCCAACAAGAGTCAAATCCCGAAGATGAACCATTTGTGAATTTAAACACATATGAACAAATGGTGATGAATGCATCGGGTAATGACTTCAATCAAAATACATTTATGGAAGAACCAAATCCAGAAGCATAGCAATTTTATGATATGTTGCGTGCTGCAAATCAAGAATTATATCCTGGGTGTGAGGGTCATTCCCAGTTCTCTACAGCTGCTCGAATGTTGAATATTAAGGCAGAACATCGATTATCAGAAAAGGCGTTCAATTCTGTAGCTGGGTTAATCAAAGAAATTTTGCCAAATGACAATGTTGCTGCAGACAGTTTTTACGCAACAAAGAAGTTGTTGCGTGGGCTTGGGCTCCCAGTTAATAAGATCGATTGTTGCTTGAACAATTGTATGATATTTTGGGGTGAAGACTCAGAGCTGAGATGGTGTAAGATTTGTGGGCAATCGAGGTTCAAAAACACCGAAGGAGGAGCCGGTACAAGTAGAAGGAAAAGTGTGCCTTACAAGAGGATGCATTACTTTCCTCTTACCCCATGCCTGCAGAGATTATACAGATCTGAGGCAACAGCTGCTGATATGAGATGGCATGCCGAACATGAATCTAAAGAGGATAAAATGCGGCATCCATCAGATTCAAAGGCTTGGAAGCATTTCAATGAAAATCATCCTGATTTCGCTGAAGATATAAGGAATGTGAGATTAGGTCTTTGTACCGATGGTTTCCAACCATTTGGTCAAGCGGGGCAACAGTATTCATGTTGGCCTGTGATACTGACTGTATATAACCTTCCTCCGTGGAAGTGCATGAAAGATACTGCAATGTTTTTAACCGTTTTGGTTCCAGAACCATCAAATCCAAAGGAAAAGATTGATGTCTTTCTGCAACCATTGGTGGCCGAATTGAAAATGTTGTGGGAAACAGGAGTTGTAGCATACGACATTTCTATGAAACAAAATTTCTTAATGAGAGCTGCTTTGATGTGGACAATAAGTGATTTTCCGGCATATGCAATATTGTCTGGTTGAAGCACTGCTGGACGTCTGGCATGCCCTCATTGCATGTATGATTCTGATGCATTTACATTGCAGAAGAGTGGTAAGCAGTCATGGTTTGATAACCATAGGAAGTTTTTGCTCCCAAATCATCCTTACAGGCGAAACTTGATCGCCTTTCGAAAGAACAAAGCAGTCACAAAATTTGCCGAACCGGTGAGGTCCGGCACGGATCTATTTGATTCTATAGAGCATTTGGGGTTGATGTATGCATGGGAACCGGATGCAGATAGAATAAATGGCCGTATATGTAAAGAACATAACTGGAAGAAGCGAAGTATATTTTGGGATTTGCCTTATTGGAGTACAAATCTCATCCGGCACAACTTGGATGTTATGCATATCGAGAAAAATTTCTTTGATAACATATTTAACACGGTGCTAAACATCCCGGGAAAAACAAAAGATACTGCAAAGTCAAGAGAAGAACTTAATCAGTACTGCAGAAGAGGTGATTTGAGAAGGAGTGCCGATGGGACCTATCCTAAAGCATGTTACACTCTTGACATAAATTCACGAGAAGTTTTATGTAACTGGCTTAGAGGGTTAAAATTTCCAGATGGTTATGCCTCAAATATCGGTAGGTGTGTGGACATGCATAAGCTCAAGTTGTTCGGTATGAAGAGTCACGACTGCCATGTTTTCATGCAACGGTTATTACCTATAGCTTTTCGTGAGTTGCTTCCGCAACATGTCTGGAAGGCAATTATGGAGCTCAGCTTATTCTTCAAGGAGTTATCTGCCGCAGTCATTACTTCTGCATCCATGGTAAGGCTTGAGGAGGAAATTCCAATTATTTTATGCAAGCTTGAGCGAATATTTCCTTCCAGTTTTTTTGACTCAATGGAGCATTTACCGGTTCACTTGCCATACGAAGCGAGCATAGCTGGTCCGTGCAGTATCGCTGGATGTATCCTTTCGAGAGGTAAATATATACATCATTAAGATATGTTGACATTTCAAATATTATTTCATTGCTTGAAAATTTTGTTAATTTTTTGTTGCAACTTTACATATAGGTATCTTAAGAAGTTAAAAAATAATGTGCGTAATAAGGCAAGGGTTGAAGGTTCTATATGCAATGCACACTTGGTCGAAGAAGTTTCAGCTTTTGCCTCACATTACTTTGAGGGTCACGTCCACACGAGGAGCCGAGATCATGGTCGTAACGATGACGTATGTGTGGACGAAGCAGAAGCTAATGACGGTAGAATATCAATTTTTAAACCTATCGGCCATTCATTTGGTGCGCAGAAGTCAAGAAATCTTAGCGATATGAAGTATAATGCAGCACATTATTACATCCTAATGAACTGTCGAGAAGTCGATCCATATATTG
>UESW01001804.1:99565-160637 GCA_900491605.1 Calamus simplicifolius | reverse complement strand
GGTTTTATGAATTTGTGAGTAGTATCACTCAATCAATTTCGATAATGGCTTTTATTTTTTGAATTGGATGTCAATAGCTTATTAATTTATAGGTCAACGGTCCATGGTCGACAACCGACAATATTTTCATTAAATGTCTATCGCAATGGCCATTGAAGACCGTAACAACCTCTACTGGCTATTTTGTAAATGGGTACAAATTTCAGATTGAACGATTAGCAGCTTCAAGAGGCACGCAGAACTGGGGCGTGTGTTAAAGGAGAAAGTGTTGGAGCAAATATGCAGGATTATTATGGAAAGTTAGTAGAGGTGGTTGAAGTTGAATATCCCGGTTGGCCTATGAAACGAACCGTATTGTTTCGTTGTGATTGGTTCGATCCGATAGTTCCTGTGGGCAAAAGGGTTCATAACGACTACAATTTGGTTGAAGTGAACCATCGACGAAGATTGCAGAAATATGACCCATTCATCCTTGCATCCCAAGCTCAGCAAGTCTTTTACTGCGGATATCCAAGTTTTGCGCAACGACAAGCGAGATTGGTGGGCCGTTTCTAAAATCGTCCCACGTTCAACAATCGTATTAGAGGAGAGTTCATCAAGTCAATCAGCCGAGTGCCCTGCATTTCAAGAGGATGAGATGGAAATGCATGCAATTGAGGACGACACAAGGGCTCCTGAAACATCACTTAGAGATCCAAATGGTGATGTCCAAGAAATTGCGGATGCAAATGTTCGGTTTCCTTCCGATGATAATGAAACTGATTCGCATCCGATACGGCATCGGATGTTGAACCAACATTTCACGAAACAAATGACACCGATTAAACATAAGGTTTTTTAAAATTTAACTTTTTTTTATAAGTGTTAAATTTTTACATAGTCAATCATTAATCGTAAT
The DNA here is from genome assembly GCA_900491605.1 of Calamus simplicifolius. Taxonomy (NCBI): domain Eukaryota; kingdom Viridiplantae; phylum Streptophyta; class Magnoliopsida; order Arecales; family Arecaceae; genus Calamus; species Calamus simplicifolius. Next base: position 159,739 of record UESW01001804.1, on the reverse strand, counting down.
TTAATTGTGTGAATCTTTAGTATTTTCAGTATGAGGGGCAGAGGTAGATCTACCGACGACAGACGGGTGAGCAGAGACGTAGCCCTGCTGCATCAGATCACATGAGCGTCGGAGATGGAGAGTTTGGATCTCCAGCAGAGGCGCAGCCTTCGATCTCTGCAGCAGTATTACCATCTACCCGATCGGCACAGACCTCCGAGAGTTCTTCCACCATCGGCCGCACCGTACTTCGACTTGATGCTCAGGGGATGTAAGTATATACTAATTAAAAATATATGTTTATGTTTTTAAGTCAATTACTTATAAACTTGCATTTTTTTAACAGATTCATTGAGCAGCATCATGTATCCAGCCACATCAGCGCCGTATTTTCAGAGGCGTGCAGATCCCAGTGGCTACGATTGGCGCCACGTATCGCCGGCCACGAGGGAGTTTTATTTTTCGAGTTTCAGGTAAACTTATTAAATACAATTTATCAGTGATATAAAATTTCTTAAATCTTAATAAATTCAGAAACTAACTGTTTATTTTAATGCAGAAAAAGTTTACGTGGGATCCTGCCACCCATGATGCCATTAGGGCAGCATGGGAGGCTCTGACGCGACGCCGATACTCCGACATGCTTCATCGTTGGAGGTCATCGGGTCAGCGTCCTGCGCACGTGCCAGAGGGTATTTGGCACGAGTGGCAGCAGGCCTGGGAGTCCGATGGCTGGCGCAGGAGGTCCGCATCAGCCAGCACGAACCGCCGATCTGAGAAGGGCGGTCGTGGCACGGGTCTCTCCTGTCATACATCGGGCTCCATTTCGATTCAGGAGCACAGACGGCGTATGGTAAGAAAACATAAATATTTTAATTACTATTTTAGTTATTTACAAATATTTTATTAATATCAATTTTTTTGTTATAGTCTGAGCAGGAGGGCGGAGATCCTGGTGAGTTTCGTCTATTCAGGGCGACACACACCAGGAGGGACGGCTCCTGGGTCGATACGCGATCACGGGAGGTTGCGGTAAGAAATTAGATTTATGTAGTATCTGTTTAATTTTAAAATTTTATTTCTAGAAATTTATTAACTCATTTATTATTGATTTCATAATTTCAAGGCACGAGTCGAGGAGCTTCGATCCCAGGCATCACAGGTCGACTCTACTGATGGGGAGACGCCCGTCGAACTCTCAGCAGATGAGAGTCGACGTGTGTTTTTGGAGGCTGTTGGTGCCCAGCCACGAGACCGCAGGGTCTATGGTATGGGCACTAGAGCTTCTACATTTTCCCCATCAGGCCTCCAGCTCGCGAGTTCCTGTGATCTTCCTCCCGAGCGTTTAGAGGAGCTTCGCAGATCTATTGCAGAGGAGGTTCGGCAGGATTCGAGCAGGATTTGAGGATCGTATGCGAGGCCGGGATCAGGAGGTTGCTGACATGCGAGATGAGATGCACATTTGCGGGATATGGTTAGACGCTTGTCGCAGAGTCTCAGCCTCCACAGCCTCCACGTGATCATTCAGATTCTTGATGTATTTTTTTTTTATGTTGTAAAAACTTTAAATTTTAATATATAAATTATTTTTGAAATTTATTATTGTTTGATTGAGTGAAAAATGTTTGTATCAATATTTAGATTTAACGAAATTTATTAATCGTTTTAATTTTTAATCATTTAAATTTTTTTAAAAAAAAAATTTGCGACGCATTATGCGCAATTAATTAATATTTTAAAAATTATTATTAAATATTGCGACGCAATTGCGTCGCAATATTTTTAAAAAAAATTAATTAGCGACGCATTAGCGACTCAAATTGCATCGCTAATATTTTAAATATTATTATTAAATATTGCGACGCATTTATTGCGTCGCAATATTTTTAAAAAAATTTAATTTTTAAAATTTAAAAATTAAAATATTTTAAATATTGCGACGCATTTGCGTCGCAATATTTATTAATTTTTTTAATTTTTAAAAATTATTATTAAATATTGCGACGCATAAATGCGTCGCAATATTTAATATTAATATTTAATTTTTTTAAAATTTAATTTTTTTTAAATTTAGCGACGCATTTTATGCGTCGCAATAGCGTCGCATTGCGTCGCAGAGATTGCGACGCAATTGCGACAAAAGAGTATTGCGACGATAGTTGAGCGACGCCAGTCATTGCGTCGCTAATGCGTCGCAATAGCATGTTTAGCGACGCATTTGGACGTAATATTTTTTTTTCTTGTAGTGTTAACTACAAGAAGAACCGTCATTTGCGAGGGAAAAAGGAAAAAATCCATCGAAAATATAAATTTCCGACGGATTTCCGATGGATAAATGGTCGTCGGAAAAACCCTTTCAGAAAATTTTTCGAGGAATTGGATTTTCCGGAATTTATCCCTTGGAAATTTTCCGAGGGAAATTTTCCCTCGAAAATTTTCGAGAGAAATTTTTCGAGGGATTTTCCAAAGAAATTTCCGATGGAAAATTTTTGAGGGATTTTTTGAGGAAAAATTTCCTAGGGAATTTCCAAGGGAATATTTCCGAGGGAATTTCCGAGGAAAAATTTTTGAGGAATTTTCCAAGGGAAATTTTTTGAGGGAATTTCCAATGGAAAATTTTTGAGGGAATTTTCGAGGAAAATTTTCTGGGGGATTTTTCGAGGGAAAATTTTTGAGGGAATTTTCGAGGGAAAATTTTTGAGAAATTTTTGAGGGAATTTCCGAGGGAAATTTTCTGAGGATTTTCCGAGGAAAAATTTCTCGAGGGAAATTTGGAGGGATTTTCCAAGGAAAATTTTTCGAGGGATTTTTTGAAATTTTTAAATCACTTTTCTTAATTTTTGAAAAAATTATTCCTTACTAAATAAATATCCCTCGAAAGATCCCTCGCAAAATGGCTTTTTCGAGAAACAAAATCCTTTGCAAAATCCCTTATAATATTTAAATATAATTTTTAAAAACTTAAAATATTTTTTTAATACACCTGATTATATATATACAAATAATCCATAAAAAAATTATATTCATAAATATGACATATTAATCCATAATCATCACAATAAATATAACATTAATACACTTGCTATATAAATTGAAAACCATAATCATCATAAACATGATCTTCTTTTATATATATATATACATATATATACATATGCATATGTACATATGCATATATATATATATATATCCAAATACATAAAAAAAAGTTTCACAAGTGTCATCATGTCCAAGTTCATAACAAAAAAAAATCATAAACAAGTATCATCCCAATAATAATAAAAGATTACAAACAAGTCCGCTCTTGAATCCACTCCTCAAGAACTCATAAGCATGTGCGGCCATAAGATAGCCTGTGATTCGATCTATAAATCCGTTCCTTATTTACTCCAACTATATCTTTCCATACATGCACCATCCTCTCCAATTGAGCTTGACTTAATTGCACCTCTTGCCACTTCTATATAAAATCAGTTTGTAAAAGATATTAGATATAATGAGCTAAACATACAAATAATATAAATATATGAATTAAAGTAGAATTTTTTAAATACTTACATGAGTTTTGCCTTCTTATTTACCCCCGATTGCTATCCTTTTTCTTTTGATATGTGTGTCTGAATAGCTCATCCAATGTAGGTAGGTTCAACTTCTGCATCTAAATTTCATAATATAAACAACATTAGCAATTTTTTAAAAAAATTATATAAAATAAGAACAACATATATGTAAAGGAAAGGATATATGTATCAAAAATAAGGATAAATAAAAATATATGGCCTGACTTATGAACATCTAAACTATAACATAAAAGAATTTCAAATGCCTTTTCCTTTCTTTTGAATCATCGATAGCATGTTAACTAGAGGTGTCAACTAAGAGTGTCTTAATAATTTACAATAAGAAACCTAAATATATGACAAAAAAGGAAAGAATATTTGAGTGTGCTAATATGAGGTTTATTAAAGGTGACATGCTTAATATGAGGTTTCCAACACCCCAGTTTGGTCAAGTGAAGATCCCTACCGATTCTTAATTGCGGCGATCATGGCCATGAAAGCCTGATCCACATTAGTTGCATTTTTCGCACTAGTCTCCACGAACGGGATACCAATTTCATCAGCAAAGGCCTAACAAAATGGCATCACACTTTTCTCATTACTAAAACAAAGTCAAATATAAATGCCTAACAGAATATTCAATAGAAGGCAGATAAAACATGGGACATATGAATAGATCACGACTGCCTTAATAATGAACTTGATTCAATTGGCTAATAACTAAAAAATAATAGATCACCTTGGCTATCTCAGATGGCTCCCTTTTTCCTGCAATAGTGGAGGTAGCATACTTCTTCCTTTCTCTCCTCTTTCCACTCTATGGCATCAATCCGCTGCAATTTAATACGGTACCGATGGTACTTCTTCCCTTCTCTCCTCCTCTTTTTCTTTTGTGGCATCCGTTCGCTGCAGTTTAATATGGTAGATACTGATACCATATCAAACCGATCGTTGGCCAGCCTGGGTTGTCGATACATCTTGGCGAACCTTCCTCCAAATTAAAGTATGTCTAATGCACAACACTGTCACATAATCCTTATTCCATACTTATTAAAAAGCAAATAGTCACATAATCCTTATTCCATACTTATTAAAAAGCAAATAGAATCCATATTCTGTAACACTACTATGCATTTATAAAACCCTTTCTAACCACTATACTCGTTGCTCATCCTTTGCAATACTTTTAGCAACAAGTATAACTTGTCCCATGCTCATGCTCCAGTATTCTTGAAAGGTAATACCATAATTGGCCGATAACATAAGATTCAGATGGAGTCACTCTGGCAGAGCAAACAGTCAACCCAGAAGGTTTCTTCTTTCACAAACAAGCAAAGGTGAGGACATACAGGACATGTTGACTCTTTTTAAAAGGACCGTGGTGCATATGCAGATGGTAAGAAAACTCTTTAAATGCTTAAAGCTACGTGAAGCAAATCATATAACCATAATATAGATGGAAAATGCACATCTCCGGTTATAAAGTCAACAACATGTACCTCCCAAGTTTTCTCGAGCTGCTGTAAATTTTAAGCAGACTGACTTCAATTGAGCGCACTAGTGTTGCTCTGCTAGAGCCAAGGTTGTTGCTACTGTATCAGAAGTGACTTCCTCACACAGTTTTGCCTCACATAACAGCTTCAGACGTTCCAGTCCATATCTATTAGCTGCAGCCAACAAGTGTTGGACCATAATCATTGATGTGCACATAGAAACTGATCCAGTTAGGTCATGCACATCAGGGAGCTCATCTGAGTATATAAACAGAAGCATGGCCTGCAGCAAGCAAACTATCATCAATCAGAAGGGAGACAAAAGGGAAAGCCATAAGCATATCAGTTGAACAGATGCATGTAGTGATTCAGACATTTGCATATCATAAAATTCCTTATCAACAAGTTCTTTTTTAGATGATTAAATGCTTAATAACCTTTAACATGGCATGATCCATAACAAAATGCTGCAAAAACAGTTTCATAGGTTGATTAACTGCTGACCTGGTCAGGCTAATAATAAAATGCTAAGCTCACAATCTGAAGTTTAATGGTCTTCCCCTCCTGCTCCACAGTGCGTATTTTCTAAGAAAAAGAAGACTAAATTAGTATAACCTCTACATTCTCCATCCAGTCAAAGCCATCACTAAGAAAAAGGTTGTACTTACAAAATCAACTCCAATGGTGCTGATCTAACGCTCCAAATATGAATCATCCTATCATAAACAAAACAATAAGTAAAGCGACAAATCACATGTGAACAATCATCTTACTGATACACCACATGCAAACAATCACCTTAATAAAATGTAGAATGATGCTATGTAAAGAAGAATATCAAAACCATGGCGTCCCAGTATGGTACATGGAAAATTTTGTAACTCCAGATTTCAAGAAAGGACTACTTCACTATATTACATCTCTCACTATGCAATGCTAGGAACTGCAGAGGAAAGAGTTCAATTTATGACAACTCCATAGACATAGCTAGTGTTTCTAAGCTTTGAATCCATGAGAAGAATCTGACTTGGATACTGAACTTTCGGCTGTTAACATCCATGTCCTGCATAAACCTTCGCCAGTCTTCTAATGCCTCTTTTGCCATACTGAGCCCGACAACAAAAACCAGAGGGGCAATCATGCTCACGGCAAAGAAAGGGGTGACATGGGTGATGGAGAGGATGGCAGCAAGGAGGAAGTACAGGTTGGCTACTCACCGGAACTGCTCAAAGATGGCTTTTGGAAGGAAGGTGATGATGTTGTACTTGGTGGTCGAGATGTAGTTGGTAGGGTACTTGAGAGGTTTCTTGCGTTGGACTCGGGGTCAGTTGCAGTAGACAATACGAGAATAACCGGGACCTTGAAAGAGCATAGGGAGCGTCGTTGTCTAACAGAATAGAGGGACGGACACAAGAGAAAGAGTAGAGCTTGCTCCACCGGAGTCGCTCCCTTAACCTCCCCCTCCCTGCCATCCTCCCCTGGTTAGGGTTTCTTCGGTTCAAATCCAACACGGACCAAATCTACGACGCGAGAAGTAGAAGTAAATCGAAGAGAATAATCAGCTCGAGGGAAAAGAAAAGAAAACGAACCTGGATTCACTAAATCGAAGAGAAGAATCAACTCGAGGGAAAAGAAAAGAAAAGAAAACGAACCTGGATTCACGCCAAGAAGATCGACTCCATCGACCGAATAAGAAACTACGAGCGTCTCGGTCTTCCGCACCGTCTCCGACGGGCATTCCCCTCTCGCGAGCGAGTATTATTGGAGAAAAATCCCTAACGGAGTCTCGCGTTTGGCCGAAGGCGTCGGAGAGACGATGGAGGAGGAGAGAGTAGGTGGCGTCCGAGGGAGCGAACCAGGGCTGGCGGCGAGCCCAGCGGAAGAGAGAGAGGGAAGGTTCGGGGTGAAATTAGAACGAACCCGCGACTTTGTAAATTTAGGCGCCACGGTCAAATAAAAATGGGCGCCAAGCAGTGAAAATTCAACAGGTTTTAAGCTTTATTTATATATATATATATATATATAATATTTAAATACTTTCATAATAAATTTATGAACAAAAAAAAGACTGAGTTTTAGTGGCTATGATTGTGAGTAAATTTTTCAATATTTTAGATTTAAATCTTTCTATCTATCTCTTAGAAATTTATTTTATAAAAAAAACTTATATAATTTTATTTTATAAAAGAACTAAAATAAGGTTTTTTTGTTTCATCTTTTATCTTTTTTTGATATTTTTTAATAATAATTTTTTTAAAAGGAAATACTAATTGAAACAATATTTTGGATTTGTCCTAAGATCTTGAACGATTAGAATTTCATCCACGACCATCACCGCAATAGGGAGGAAGGACAATGGCCATCACGGAGGGTCACCAGCATGCGAAACAGAGATCATCCATGGCCATCACCGCAACCGGGAGGGAGGACAGCGGCCATTACGGGAGGGTCACCAGCACCGTCACTGCGGCCTCCGCCATCACCACCTACGACATGATCATCCAAGGCCGAAAGGAAGGACAGAGTCGCGACTCCATCCCCCTTTTTACCAACCCCTCCCCCTCCCCCCCCCTCCTCCCCATGGCCCATGCCGGAACCCTTGCCGACAACATCCTCGAGAAGAACAGAACACGACACCTCAAGAAGGGATTAAGAGGGCATAAATTTTTACCTCCCTTGTTTGCTCGTCCCTATGGTTTGAATCGCTCCCTTGTTTAATTTATAAAAAAAGAATTTATACTATTTAAATATTTTCTTAATAAATTTATGGATCTTGTGAAATTATTGTATGATTTGTAAATTAATTTGAAATTGAGGCATGTGTTCACTCTCTCAAGTCTAACTATAATTAAGATTTAGCCATTGGAATAGACCACTGACTTTGTGTATTTAAGAATAAGTTCCTTTCAAGACAAGTTCATCGATGCTTACCACTAGCACACATCAATGTATTTTCACACATGTGTTTTCACATATCAAAATATGTTTCCTTTTAGGTTGAACCACTGAGGTGATCATGGGCAAATATATGTGTATCAACATGTTATTCACTCAAAATTATGTTTCCTTTCCAACTAAGCTAGTGAGTCATTATTGACACATATGTGCATAAAGGCATCTCATGTGTGCAGGAACAATTTTTCTTTCAAGCCTAGATAGTAATGCAATCACTAGTACATGGCATATTTTCTTGTTGAGTCAAAGGTAGTCTCCTTTCAAACTTGGCTAATAGATCAATCACAAACACAATATATCAACATGTTTAGTTAAAGGCTAATTTGTTTTAGTCTTATGATGGAGCTCATCATGGTCAAACTTGCTTAAAGTAAAGGATTTTTTAAAAAAATAATCCTTTAATTATTTTAAAAATTAGTATTATTCATGAAAGCATGCCTTTTTTTAAGTATATCATAAATTTAATAAATCACTCTGTTATATGATTCATAAATTATTTTATCTAAATTTATAGCTAAAATATATTTTTTAATTTTCAAACTTTCACTAAAAAATTATTTTAATACTTAAATTTTTTTATGAAAAAAATCCTTCGCAACATTAATTTATTCATGGCTTCTTTGTAAAAAAAAATTGATAAAAACAATCCCTTGGCAAATTCATCAAAAAATTTATTAATAACTCATTAATGAAAAAAAAATCCCTCAGAAAATCCCTCGCAAAATTAATTTATGAGGGTTTATTTTTATCAATTTTTTTTTACAAATAAGTCATTTATTATAGAAATATCCCTCGTAAAATCCCTCGCAAAATCATCAAAAAATCCCTTGAAAATTAATTTTGCGAGGGATTTTTTTTATTGATGAGTTGTTAATAAAATTTTTGATGAAAAAAAATCCCTCAAAAATCCCTTGGAAAATTAATTTCCAAGGAATTTTTCGAGGGATTTTTTGATGATTTTGCGAGAGATTTCTCGAGGGATATTTCTATAATAAATGGATTATTTGTAAAAAAATTGATAAAACTAATCCCTCGAAAAATCACTCGAAAATTAATTTTGCGAGGGATTTTCTAAGGGATTTTTTTTATTGATGAGTTATTGATAAAATTTTTGATGAAAAAAATACCTCGAAAAATCCCTCACAAAATTAATTTCCGAGGGATTTTTGAGGGATATTTTGATGATTTTGCGAGGGCTTTTCCGAGGGATATTTCTATAATAAATGGATTACTTGTAAAAAAATTTGATAAAACTAATCCCTCGAAAAATCCATCAAAATTAATTTACGATGGATTTTTGAGGGATTTTTTTTTCATTAATGAGTTATTAATAAAATTTTTGATGAAAACAAATCTCTCGGACAATCCCTCGCAAAATTAATTTTTGAGAGATTTTCTGAGGGATTTTTTGATGATTTTGCGAGGGATTTTCCGAGGGATATTTCTATAATAAATGAATTATTTGTAAAAAAAATTGATAAAACTAATCCCTCGGAAAATCACTCAGAAATTAATTTTACGAGGGATTTTTCGAGGGATTTTTTTATTGATGAGTTATTAATAAAATTTTTGATGAAAAAAAAATTTCTCGAAAAATCCCTCACAAAATTAATTTCCGAGGGATTTTTCGAGGAAAATTTTGATGATTTTGCGAGATATTTTTCAAGGAATATTTCTATAATAAATGGATTATTTGTAAAAAAATTTGATAAAACTAATCCCTCGATAAATCCCTCAAAAATTAATTTTGCGAGGGATTTTCTGAGGGATTTTTTTTTCATTAATGAGTTATTAATAAAATTTTTGATGAAAACAAATCTCTCGGACAATATCTTGCAAAATTAATTTTCGAGGGATTTTCTGAAAAATTTTTTGATGATTTTGCGAGGGATTTTTCGAGGGATATTTCTATAATAAATGGATTATTTGTAAAAAATTGATAAAACTAATCCCTCAAAAAATCCCTTGGAAATTAATTTTGTGAGAGATTTTCCGAGGGATTTTTTTTATTGATGAGTTTTTAATAAAATTTTTGATGAAAAAAATTCTCGAAAAATCCCTCAAAATTAATTTCTGAGGGATTTTTCGAGGAAATTTTGATGATTTTGCGAGGGTTTTTCGAGGAATATTTCTATAATAAATGGATTATTTGTAAAAAAATTGATAAAGCTAATCCCTCGGCAAATCCCTCAGAAATTAATTTTACGAGGGATTTTCCGAGGAATTTTTTTTTTATTAATGAGTTATTAATAAAATTTTTGATGAAAACAAATCTCTCGGACAATCTCTTGCAAAATTAATTTTCGAGAGATTTTCTGACAAATTTTTTGATGATTTTGCGAGGGATTTTCCGAGGGATATTTCTATAATAAATGGATTATTTGTAAAAAATTGATAAAACTAATCCCTCGAAAAATCCTTCGGAAATTAATTTTGTGAGGGATTTTCTGAGGGATTTGTTTTCATCAAAAATTTTATTAATAACTCATTAATAAAAAAAATCCCTCAGAAAATCCCTCGCAAAATTAATTTTCAATTTTTCGAGGGATTAGTTTTATCAATTTTTTTACAAATAATCCATTTATTATAGAAATATCCCTCAGAAAATTCCTCGCAAAATCATCAAAAAATCCCTTAGAAAATCCCTCGAAAATTAATTTTGCGAGGGATTGTCCAAGGGATTTGTTTTCATCAAAAATTTTATTAACAACTCATTAATAAAAAAAATCCCTCGAAAATCCCTCACAAAATTAATTTCCGAGGGATTTTTCGAGGGATTAGTTTTATCAAAATTTTTTACAAATAATCCATTTATTATAGAAATATCCCTCGAAAAATCCCTTGCAAAATCATCAAAAAATCCCTCGGAAAATCCCTCGGAAATTAATTTTGCGAGGAATTTTCCGAGGAATTTTTTTTTTATCAAAAATTTTATTAACAACTCATCAATAAAAAAATCGCTCAAAAAATCCCTCGCAAAATTAATTTCCAAGGGATTTTCCGAGGGATTAGTTTTATCAATTTTTTTTACAAATAATCCATTTATTATAGAAATATCCCTCAGAAAATCCCTCGAAAATCATCAAAAAAATCCCTCAAAAAATCCCTCAGAAATTAATTTTACGAGGAATTTTTCGAGGGATTTTTTCATTAATGAGTTATTAATAAAATTTTTTATGAAAAAAAACCCTCAAAAATCCCTCGCAAAATTAATTTCGAGGGATTTTTGAGGGATTTTTTATAATTTTTTTTTACAAATAATCCATTTATTATAGAAATATCCCTCAGAAAATTCCTCGCAAAATCATCAAAACATCCCTCGGAAAATCCCTCGAAAATTAATTTTGCGAGGGATTTTCCGAGGGATTTTTTTTTATCAAAAATTTTATTAATAGCTCATTAATGAAAAAAAGTCCCTCGGAAACTCCCTCGCAAAATTGATTTCCGAGGGATTTTCTTAGGGGATTTTTTTATCAAAATTTTTTTACAGAGAACCCATTTTTATTAGTAATATCTATCGAAAAATACCTTGAAAAATTAATTTTGTGACGGATTTGGCGAGAAAATATTTTTATCAGAATATTTTATAGTTTATATTTTTTTGTCAGAAAATCCCTCCTTTGGTAATTATCTAATTAACTTTTTCAAAATAATATTAAATGAGCTAATTGCAAAATTATCCCTTCTAACCCATTCTTAATCACCTTATAATGTTCACCAATCATTATTCAAATGAAATTACTCATTAGCTAATCAATGTTTTTAACCAACAAATTAAGTTGTATTGAATTTACTTTGCTTACTTAGATCATTAGGGAATTAATTAGGTCACTATTAGGCTTAACTAAAGTTCAATTAGGTTAACCCATCGTCAATTTACCTAAACCCATTTTAATTCATCATAATTAACATTTAGTTAATAATAAAATTTAATTTCATACACTAATTCACAGCTTGGCCAAATTTTGGATTTTGGTTTAACACCATGGAGCTCTCCCAATTTATCAAGGTTCACAGCGTGGCCTTGGCATACCTTGCGCCGGCAAGGGATGGCCATGGAGTTCACATGATAATGATGGGACCGTGATGTGGCAAAGATTGGATAACATGGCGGACCGTTGCTCGGAGCACGGACGCAAGGCCTGGATGGGCGCATGATGCACACGATCAGATGCATAGCCGAAGGCCTAAGGCGGGATTTTGGTTGCTTGCAAATGGAAGTTCGGATGGTTCCACAAACTTTCTTGCCTATGTGGCTTGCGGTTGGAATGGACCAAGGCTTAGACCGGGCGGTTGCCAGGAATTTAAAAATTTCAGCGGTTGGGGAACTGTCCACCACAAACCTTTAAGTAGCCTTGGTGCTTTCGGACAAAGACACACACCATTTGGCAAAGACCATTGGGGCAGGGTCTAGTGTTTGCATGTATCATTGGGAATTCTTAACAAAGTTATCTTTACTTCTGTCTTGAGTGGGTAGGTTGGCTAGGTTTCGAGGAAGTCTAGCGCCGCACAAGGCCTTTGGCAAGAAAAAAATTAGTCCAAACAATCGGCCTGTGCTCTGCCAGCTACACAATTATTCCTTTTTTACTTCTATCTTGCTCTTTCGTAAATATTATTTCTTATCTGCAATAAATTCTAGGAATTACTGAAAAAATATAATCTCTGACTGTGAAGAAGAGCTCATTCCTCTTAGAGCTCTCATTGGTATTTACAGGGTAGTGGTCTTAAGGTTGTCAATGCACCTACAGCGTATCAAGAAAACAAGCAATGTACCCCAAAAATAGTTACACATTGAATTAAAAAATAAGTTTAAAGTGATAATAACTCAAATTCATCTTTTATCAATTAACTTCTATTTAAATTTTGAGGATCACATGATTTTAACCCGCTAATAGATTAATTGGACTCCTTATAGCACCAACGACTCGACCTGAATCAGGATAGATTATGCTTAGCTTGTAATGTGCAAGAAGAACGTTGCATTATAAGCGGAAAAAATTATGATGCTCCAAATATAATCTTATATCGGATTAATTGGAGGAGACCATAATTGTAAAGGATTGACCATGCATTGTTGTTTCCAGGAACCGTCGAGTTGCTATGGGCTTATAGATGTAAGGACTGGTGGAAAGCTAAGCTATCAAATTCTAGGCTGTGACTAGCAGATTGGTCTCGGATCATCCCAGAGGATGTTCCAGGCAAGTCCCCAAGTGCATTGTATACCAATCTTCAGAGCAGGCTGTTCGATGGAAATATTAAGATCCCCATGTACCTAAGACCAACATGTACCTTACTACATTTTGAATCTGTTCATGTTCCAACTAAAGCTTTCCTTAAAATTAGAGAGTGGAGAGTTTCTCACGAATTCCATGTTGTAAAAGATGCCACCGAGGAAGCTGTGTGTTGTGAATGTACATTCTAGCTTATGAATGACAATAAATCTCATGCAGCTTTGAACATTCTGTTTATTAATTTTTGAATTTGTCCTGTATCTTATTTGGCTGAGAAATTATAGTTTTCTATTAGTTTTATTTTTTTATTCATTATCTCCATGTCTAGATTCTTGTTAGGGGGACATCATCAACCATATGAAACATGACTTTCTTCTTACCCAAATGCATGAATTTAGTCTTGGAAGCATCATTTTCAGATCCTAACCTTGGCATTTTACAGATCCGCACAGCAAACTGATGTTGGGCAGCTACAAATCCTTGCTGATGATGTCAACTGTTCACATGGAGCTACTATCAGTGGCCTTGAAGAAGACAAAACTCTTCTATTTTCAGGCAAAGGGTGTAGATCCACAAACAACAGGAGGTGCTCTGCTCTTCATCTTTGGAGCTGAGGTGATGGCACACATTCCATTAAGAGCCCATCCGGAAAAGTGTTAACTAGCAAATCAATGAATAAAACATTGAATGAACCATTCTGCTAATCTGCTTTTAATCCTATTTTCCTCTTGATGTAATTAATGACAGTTTATAGAAAACTGCAGGATTTTTCTTTAATTGTAGATGTTCATATATGTTGTGTCTTTAATTGTAGATTTTGTCCATATGGGCTAATGTCGTCCTAGGCCCAACTTGGTTTGGACCACTTTTAGTTTGATCCGGTCCAACCTATGTTGTTCTTCGGGTGGCGTCACCATAGTGTGTGATCCAGTTCAACCCATGAATCGATCTATTCATCTACCATACAAGTTTTTTTGTACACTGTGCATGATGCAGGTCACGTACACCACACACAATAATTGGCCCACGACATGCGGTCGCGCATGTGAAGGATAATTTTGTTCTTTCATCCACCGTATGCGCAATTCTACGTGTGTGCGGTCAATTAGTGCAAGCAGTGCAGGAGGACTTTTTCTATCTGCCGTAGAGGAAGGAAATGTGAAAGTAATTATTAAGGATAAGAAGTTTACCATAGCAACCATTTATCCACTTGAGAGACGTTTGATCCCATGACTTGTAACTGTATATTTATTTCATAAATTAGTCATCATGTATCTTATTTTAAGCAAAGTTAAGATTTAATGTATACATATCCCACAATCCAAACTAAAAATAAATTTTTGGAGTTAGCTCGCTCTCATAGAACCATGACTCTTTGTCTTGGCCATTGTAGCACATGGATCACTTAGGTAGTGTTTGATAGCCCAAAAGCTATCCCTGGATAAATGTACGGGATAGCATTTATTCAGGGGATAGCTGAGGGAATAAGCATTTTTTAAAATTATAAGTCTGCCATCAAGAGATAACTTTAGTTGTTTATGGGTTCCCTAGGGAATAAGTTCAGGAGATAACCCATGGTTAACCATGGTTAATCATGGGTTATCCTTTATGGTTAAAATTTTTTTAGACCTATTCATTCTAGCTATAGCATTTGGGAATAAGGAGGGATATCCAGGGAATATCATTCCTTATCCTTCATATCAAACACGGCCTTAAGGTATAAGGGGCACGGTGATTTGATGTCATCCTTTGCTTATCACCGATAGCTTGTTTGGACTTTCAAACTCAATGATGGCAACTAGACACAAGGATTTCGCTCATTGTGAAACTTAACCCAATACCTTGCATTAATCTTTGTATAGATATTGCTTATATTCTACATGTTCAACCATCTGTAATTTGCTATTAATTTTGATTAGAGTTTTTTCTCACTTCATTTCATAGATTGCGCCGCCTTTACGGTGGTGTAATGCTAGTATGGTATAATCTAGACTTGTTTTGACTAGGTGATATTGTTTAGAGAAAAAAGTTCATACAATTAAATTTTAAGAGGTAATAGATTTTATATTTATTTTTGAAAAGTGAGTGTCAGTCAGTTCCTAGCTAAAGATTCGGACGAAGCACGATAGGATTTCTATCTCCTATTTTAACTGCAACCTACCAGAAAAGTAATAATAAAAAGACAATAAATTTAAGATTGCAAAGGTCTCTACTTAACTGCGAAAATGAAATCAATTTTTACACCAATTATTTTACTTTGAATTTTCTAGTATTTTATATTTTAATAAACTATAAAAATATATATTTTATATGATGCAGTATTTCTAATACAATCAAAATATGTTGTCATCTTGCTAAAACAAATAACCATAGCTTTATTTATTGTGTTAAGAGAGAGATTAATTTTCCTCACAGATCGCCACCGGCAGCCTCATCAAACCGAGAAGGGCACTTTGGTAACTCAGCGTGTGCTCTAAATATCACCACGTCGACCTTCCGCTGCTCAATCCCTCCACAGACCACAGAGTGAGAAAGAGGGCAGGAGAGATGGCTTCCTCTTTTGACGCCTTTAGCGACGACGGCGACAAGGTGGTGAGGGGATCCAGCCGGCCCTTCGACGACGACGGCTACATCGGATACGACCCTCGCCTCCCCTCCCAGCGCTTCGACGCCTACTCCTCCTTCGCCGCCGCCACCGCTTTCCACGGCGGCGGAGGGGCCTTCGACGGCGGAAGCGAAGATGTCCCTGTCCGCCACGTCTCCAGCGACGGCAGCTTCCCTCCCCCCCCGAGGGCTTCGGCTACCGCCCCCCCGATCCGCACCCGGATTTCGCCTCCACGCCTTCCCCTTTCTCGATGCCGGAATCCAACGGGAAGGCCTACGACGTGGCGGATCACGGCGGGGTCTTTGCTACTGATGGCCCGATCCTTCCACCCCCAAACGAGATGCAGTCGGAGGAGGGGTTTATCCTGAGGGAGTGGCGGCGGTGAGACCTCTTTTTTGGCGGTTTTGCTTTTCTGATGCTTTATTTCTTTGATGCTTCTCTCTGATTGTGTTGATTTGTTCACATATGAAGTTCTAGGTGATATTTGTCTTGGTGATCTGGTCTGAGATTTGAGTTGATGTGTGCTTAGATCTATGGTTTTATATTCAGTCTTTATGGTTAGAAACGCAAGAAGTTTAGTAGTTGGTAAATTGCCTAGTGATGCTTTTGCGATCTTAAGTTTTACAGCTGATATGTTTTTGAGTTTTGCGTTTGTTGGATTAGGGTTTATCAATATTTACATAAATTGATTGATGCACGTTGCAAGAAGTCCCTGGTGTTTCCGGTAAGGACCCTCCGACGCTCCAAGTTAGTAAACTCGTTGCTCAGTTCTGTAGTAGCGAGATAAGAGTTGAGATAGAGAGCGATAAATAGGGAGAGAGAAAGAGAGATCCCCTGCATTGAGCTCGGGTCCTCCTCTTATACCTATCTGGGGGTCCGTTTATCTTGTTCCGTTGGAACCGTCGAATCTTTCTCGTTGGGATAAGTTTCTTCGAACGGCAAGTGGTTAAGCCATTGCTGGATGAGGGCCGCTTGTAGCGGTAACTGCCGAGCATGCTAGCACTTGTCCGTGATTTCAGTGAGCAAGGTACATGGCAATAGACCTCGAATCACGGGATCTGTTGCCTGATATGAGTCATTATGCATGCGAGAAAGGCACCAAGTTAGGACCGAAACCGTTGTTGGAAGCCGGAGCCAGAGGCCGAAGCTGGAGGCCGGAGTCAAGGGCCGTCGTTGGAGGCCGGAGCCAAAGGCCGTCGCTGGAGGCCGGAGCCAAAGGTCGTCGCTGGAAGCCGGAGCTAGAGACCGTCGCTGGAGGCTGGAGCTGGAGGCCGTCGCTGGAGGCCGGAGCCAAAGGCCGTCGTTGGAGGCCGGAGCCAAGGGCCGTCGCTGGAGGCCGAAGCCAAGGGCCGTCGCTAGAGGCCGGAGCCAAGGGCCGTCGCTGGAGGCTGGAGCCAAAGGTCGTCGATGAAGGTCGGAGCTAGAGGCCGTCGATGGAGGTCGGAGCCAGAGGCCGTCGTTGGAGGCCGTCGCTGGAGGCCGGAGCCAAAGTTCTATTTCTGGGTTTTGCTATCACATCATTATTTTCGGAAATTGTGCAAAAGATAATACCACCCAGAGGAAACGGTCAGCCGTATCAGATGCCCCCCGCCTCTGAGATGAGTGAGCGGACAATCACCAGCGAAAGGGGTGTTAATATCCTCTGGGCGGCCGATTTTTGCGCCATCATTTTGTATATCCGGGCTGTTCGGATTGGAGAGGATTTCCTTTGAGCAGTGAGTCATAAAAGGCGAGCATCATCATTGTGGTAAGGCCAACGCCATCTCTCTATTGGTGGAGCTTTTCGTGTTTTTCGCGCCGGTAGGCCGCCGAAGCGCCTTCCTTTTGAAGGTGGACACGTGGCCAGAACGGACGGCCGTGGGATGATTTGAAATGGGGCTATAAGAGGAAAAAATTGTCCTTATTCTCCCATCCTTCCTTCTCTTACGCTACTGCTTTCTCTCAAGTCCGCAAGCGTCCGTCCGCCTCCCGTGTTTGTTCTCTTCTCGTGCTCCTTCGATCCTAGCTCAAGTTTTTCAGGTTAGTCTCCATGGCTTCCTCGCCTTGTTCCATTTCCGATTCCGAAGGGCGTTCACCCACTCCTTCTCAAACTTCCGCTTCCTTACCCAGCCAATGCTCTACCCCCTCCTCCAATCACTCCTTGCCGGAACGGCGGGCGGACTTCCGCCCCGGAGCCGGGAGTCATCTGGCCGGCGGGCGGACTTCCGCCCAGAGCCGGGAGTCATCTGGCCGGTGGGCGGACTTCCGCTCGGAGCCGTCCGGCGGCTGCTGGTCCTTTCAGCGCCGTCAAGGAGTCCCCCGAAGGGACTGCTTCCGTTATGTCTGCTCAAGACATAGTAAATCTGAAAGCCAAGTATAGTTTTCCGCCAAATCTTCGTCTGTTCTACCCTGCTCCCGATAATAGGGTAACCTCTTCCCGTCCCGGAAGAGTTGCCTTGTACGAAGCCTTCTTTAAGGCTGGACTTCGACTACCTATTCACCCTTTCATCCTCAATCTTCTTGACCGATATTCTCTAACGCCTTCCCAGTTAGTTCCTAACTCGATCCGAACCATCGCTGGCTTTCTGGTTCTCTGTCACCTGCAAGGCATACAGGCCAGCATCTCCTTATTCCGTAGCTTTTATACTCTTCGCAAGCAATCAGGTTGGCGGTCCTTCACCCCTAGGTCCAATAGGATCCTTAAGTTGTACCTTCCCACTTTCATTAAAGGGTGGAAGGATAAGTTCTTTTTTGCTGATATCGATGGGGTGTGCGGAAGCTGGGGGACACCCAACATTGATGCCAATAGGGATTCTTCCATCCTCCAAAGAGATCGAATGGCATTCGGGCAGCTTCTGACTGTCGATGTCCCTCGATGCAGTAAGCTTCTAGCCGATGAAAACCTTCGTCTCATCGGCTTAATTCCTTCGGGTGGTGAGCATTTGATTACTCACCTTCTTTTTTTCTTTTTTTTAATTCATTTCCCGCCTTTATAGGGATGACGCCATCGCTTCGCGAGTTCAGGCAGGCGGCCACTAAGAAGAGGAAGGCCACGGGGAATGATTCCCTTGCTGAAAGGAGGGCCGTTGCCAAAATCCCAAGGAGGGCCAACGCAGGGAGGGCCGACGCTGGAGGGGCTATAGTCGTAAAGCCCCTGCGTGCTAAGGTTATGAAGAAGGCCGACACGGGAAAGACCGACGCTGGTGAGGCCGACGCTAAAAGGGCCAAAGTTGTGGATCCCCCGCACGTGTGCGAGGCAGCCAGAGCTCAAGCCGACGAGCCCGCCAAGAAAGACACGGTAAGGGCCGAGGCCGGCAAGGAAGTCGGGCGGAGCCAAATAAGAGAGAGAGGATCTCCTTCAGTTCCAGCTCCTCCTATCATCCTGCTCGATCCTTCTTCGGAGCAGGTTGCAAAAGCGCCGTCACCCCCGTCCGAAGTCGTGGAGACGGAGCAGGGCCCCGCAACAATAGGGCCAACTTCCGCAGCTATCCTGCCCCCCGTAGGGGCAACTACCGAAGCGCCTCCACCAGCCAAGGGGCCGGAGGCAGCAGAGTCGGAGGTGGAATCCTCCTCCGCGGCCCCCGTGCCAAGGGAAAGGAGGGGCGTCGACCCTTCCTTCCAGTCACTGTTGGCGAACCACAGCCGCTGGGCCGAGCGGGCCTTAGATGAAGCATCGGTGGTAGAGGTGCAGGAGTTTCTCCGGCATCAAGGGAGAGCCACCTTCTTCCGCGAAGCGTCTGTGGCACATCTTTGGGTGAGCCTTTGCCCCATTATCATTTTCCTCTTTGTTTTGCTTGTTTTATTTTGCTTTTTAACATTGACATTTCGCTTAGGCACTGAACTCTCTGATCGCCATGAGGGAACTTTGGACCCTGAGTGATGCTGCTCTCGACCAGTCGCGGGAGGAGATGCTGTCACTCCAGGCTAGGGCAGAAAAGGCAGAGATGGCCTTGGAGGATACCCGGGCCACCTTAAAGGGTGAAGTCGAAGCCATCTGGCTGAGAGCTAAGAAGGCAGAGTACGCTCTGAAAGTTGCCCAGCGTCGTGCAGCCAATGAGCTGGATAACGCTCAGGCGGTCGAGGAGAAGCAAAGGATAGCCGAGGAGAGGCTGGAGGCGGTGGAATCAGAGATGTGCGTTTTGCAGACTCGATTGGATTTCACCTTCATTGAAATAGATGCAGCCAAAGAGGTTGCCCGCCAGTCCGACGCCAAGATTGCCGACTTGGAGGTGGTGGTGATTGAGGCCAAGAGGGAGGCCGTCGAGGCCGAACGGAAAGCCCTCGAGGCGGAGAAAAGAGCTGTAGAGGCCGTAGAGGATTTCAGGAAGTCTAAGGCCTTTGATAAGGAGCTAGCCGAATTGATGGCGTTTGCTTACGATGCCGGCTTCCAAGACTGCAAGGAAAAATTCAAGAACTCTACGACCTCGAGGATATTGAAGGGCTGAAGCCAGATGACGTCCCTGAAGACGATGACCCGGTATTAAATGACCCTTAGTAGTTTTTTTTTTGTATTGCTCCAAGCCCGACTCAGATCGGCAATTTTGTAAACTTTTAGCCATCAATGAATATTTTAACCCTCATCGCGTGCCTTTGGTCATAATCAGTTTTAGCTGTGTGAGTTATCGCGAATCACCAACCAATGGCTGAAAAATACGACTCCTCCTGTTAGGAAACTGATGCGGGATCAATTTCGATCGTAGAGGCCACAGTCGAGAACAGTAGGTAGTACAAGACCCTGCTCGTGCAGGCGCGAAGCCATGGAACGCTTACTACCTCGTTAGATATGTCGCGCGAAATGGGATTATGCGCCGAAACGTTGTCCCTAATTACCGACGCAGGGAGCCGGTCTTTGGTGTCGACGTGGGACGCCGGTCTTAATTGCCCACGAGGAGAACCGGTTTTTAGTGCCGACGTGGAGAGCCGGTCTTTGGTGCCGACGCGGAGCCAGTCTTTAGCTGCCGACGCGGAGAGCCGGTCTTTGGTGCCGACGCGGAGCCAGTCTTTAGCTGCCGACGCAGAGAGCCGGTCTTTAGTTGCCGACGCGGAGCCGGTCTTTAGTGCCGACGCGGAGAGCCGGTCTTTGGTTGCCGATGCGGGGCCGGTCTTTGGTTGCCGACGCGGAGCCGGTCTTTGGTTGACGGCGCGGAGCCGGTCTTTGGTGCAGGTGCGTGGCCAGTTTTGGTGCCGACGCGGAGCCGGTCTTTGTTGGCGAGCATACTCACTCAAAAACAATGCTAACATTTCGAACATCAATCTGTCAAGTAGATTCAAATTAATGAAGCTAGCACCTTACTGATAATACCGGTGTAAATTGTCGGCGTTCTAGGTGCGAGGAAGCGGTTTCCTGTCTAGCTCTTCAACTTTGTTTGCTTCGTGGTGAAGTACCTCCTTGACACGGTATGGTCCTTCCCATTTCGGTGCCAGCTTGCCCCCCTCTGTTGGCTTTGATACTTCATCTCTTCGCATAACGAGATCTCCGGAGCGGAACGTCTTGGATCGTACTCGAGCATTATAGTATTTGGCCGCTCGCTGACGGAAAGTCGCCATGCGAAGCTGTGCTTGGTCTCGCAATTCTTCCACTAAATCTAGATCGGCTCGCAGCTGGCTTGAGTTGCTTTCTTCGTGGTATAATTCTGTCCAGGGACTGGGAACTCCTATCTCCACCGGAATGACCGCTTCGGTCCCAAAGACCAGGCTGAAAGGAGTTTCCCCAGTAGGAGCTCGCGGCGTCGTGTGGTAGGCCCATAGTACACTGGGGAGTTCCTCCATCCAGCGCCCTTTGCAGCCATCTAGCTGAGCCCTGAGCCCTTGGAGGATGATGCGATTGGTCACCTCGGCTGCGCCGTTGGTCTGGGGATGCCCCACGGAGGTAAATCGATGATGGATGCCCAGGCCAACGCAGAATTCTCGGAAGGCCGCGTTGTCAAACTGTCGGCCGTTGTCAGTAACGAGGGTGTGCGGTAGCCCGAACTGGCACACCACAGACTTCCAGAAGAAAGTCCTTATTTTGCCCTCCGTGATTTTAGCGAGGGCTTCCGCCTCGATCCACTTGGTGAAATGGTCGACTGCCACCACTAGGAACTTGCGTTGTCCGAAGGCTGGAGGGAACGGTCTTAGGATGTCCATGCCCCACTGTGCGAAGGGCCAGGGTGCGGCCAGGGGGGTCAGCTGGGACGCTGGTTGATGTTGAATGTTGGTATGGCGCTGGCAGCTGTCACACCTCTTAACAAGTTCGGATGCGTCCTCCTTTATTGTTAGCCAGTAATACCCCTGCCGTAGGGCTTTGTATGCAAGAGCTCTGCCCCCCAGATGGCTTCCACATATACCTTCATGTATCTCTTGCAGAATATAATTAGCTTCGGTGGGACCGACACACCTGAGAACTGGGTATGAGAACGACCTCCGATAGAGCTTTCCCTCCATTATGAAAAATTTCGGGGCCCGTCTTTTAAGTTTCCTGGCTTCGGCAGGGTCTTCTGGGAGGGTATCCTCGGTAAAGTACCGGACATAGGCGTCCATCTAGGAAGGCTCCTGCTCAATTGGTAGAGTTTCTCTTGATGTGTCAATACTCGGGACTTCTAGGTGCTCTACATAAGCTCTTCCCAGCATCCTATCAGCTGAGGTGGCAAGATAGGATAAGGCGTCGGCTCTAGCATTCTCTTGTCGAGGGATGTAGCTGATGCTAAAGTAAGCCAAGGGAGAAGCTAGCGATTGCACCATACTTAAGTAACGGGACATGATGGGATCCTTTGCTTCATATTCCCCTGCGATTTGGCCAGCGACCAGTTGGGAGTCGGTGAACGCCCTAAGGCGTTTCACCCCAAGCTCTTGAGCTAATCTCATCCCGAACAGCAGAGCTTCATATTCTGCCTGATTATTAGTGGCTGGAAAGAGGAAGCGGAGTGCGCACTCAGTTACAACTCCATCCGAGTTGGCCAAGATGAGGCCTGCTCCACTCCCTTGAGAATTCGACGCCCCGTCTACATGAAGGACCCATTCATCATTACTGGTTCCGAGAGGCTAGGGGTTTGTAGAAGGTTCTTCAGGTTGCTCCTCTCCCCAAGTGCATTCGACCAAAAAATCCGCCAAGACTTGAGATTTCATGGCCAACCGGGGGCGAAAAGACAGATCGAATTCCCTCAACTTAAGCGCCCACCTTGCCAGTCGGCCGGAAGTATCCGGGCGAGCGAGAACTATCTTCAGAGGTTGGTCTGTGATCACCGCGATCGGGTGGGCTTGGAAGTATGGCCGTAGACGCTGGGCAGACAGAATCAACGCGAAGATAATTTTCTCCATCTTCGAGTACATGGTCTCTGCATCGTGGAGCACCTTGCTTGTGTAGTATACTGGCTTTTGCGTGCCATTGGTGTCCATGCGGACCAGCACAGAACTAACGGCTTCAGGAGAGGCCGTGAGATATAGAAGGAGTTCTTTTCCACCTGTTGGCTTGGCTAGCAACGGCGGGGTAGATAAGAATTCCTTTAACCCCTCGAACGCCTTCTGGCATTCTTTCGTCCATTTAAATTCATTGACCTTGCGGAGCGCCTTGAAGAAAGGTAGGCACCTCTCAGCGGACTTGGACAGGAAGCGACTTAAGGCGGCCACCCTTTCCATCAGGCGCTGTATTTCCTTCTTGTTGGCGGGATGCCTCATGTCCAAGATGGCTCGAACTTTGTCCGGGTTTGCCTCGATCCCCCGCCGGGTTACCATGAAACTCAAGAACTTTTCGGCTGTCACCCCAAATGCACACTTGCGTGGGTTCAGCTTCATCTGGTACCGACGAAGGTTGTCAAAAGTCTCTGCTAGGTCCGCGATATAGTCGGTGGCGTGGACGCTCTTTGTCAACATGTCATCCACGTACACTTCTATGTTGCGTCCTATCTGGCCTTCGAAGACTTTGTTCATCAGTCTTTGGTAGGTGGCTCCTGCGTTCTTTAGCCCAAAAGGCATTACCCTATAGCAGTACAACCCCTTCTCAGTTATGAAGGAGGTAGCTTCTTCATCCGCCGGATTCATCTGGATTTGGTTGTACCCGGAGAAAGCATTCATGAAGCTAAGGACCTCATGATCGGATGTAGCGTCCACTAGTTGATCGATCCGGGGTAGGGGAAAGCTGTCCTTAAGGCATGCTTTGTTAAGGTCGGTAAAATCCATGCACATTCTCCAGCTCCCATTGGTCTTACGGACCATCACCATGTTGGCCAACCATTCGGGGTAATGAACCTCCCGAATATAGCCTGCAGCCGTTAACTTGTGAACTTCCTCGTCGATAGCTTTCTGTCTGTTCGGAGCGAAGTTTCTTTTCTTCTGTCGGACCGGCCGACACTTTGGCCTGAGGTTGAGCCGATGGGTGATCACTTTCTCGGGGACGCCCGGCATGTCTGAGGACGACCATGCAAAGACGTCGGTGTTGGTACGCAGGAAAGTGAGAAGTTGATCACGTTCCTCTTCTGGAAGCAATGCCCCCACCTGGACAGTCCCTGCCGGGTCATCCCCCAAGGGGAGGGTCAGGAGATGTTCGGCTGGCTCTCCCCTCTTTCCCAGCTCCCGGGGATCGAGCGGCTCAAAGGCCATTGTCGACGCCGCTTCCAGTGGGATGGGAGACAAATGATAGCAAAGCGGTGGCGAGCTTTGCTCCCCTTTTATCTCTCCGACTCCTTCGTCGGTGGGGAACCTTACCAATAATCTCTTAATGGAGATAACGACATCTAGCAAATTCAATCCTGGTCTCCCCAAATAGCGTTATAAGCCAGCGGAACCCGGATCACCAGGAAATTTATAACCACGGTGCTTTGACATGGAGGGGTTCCAGCCGTGATTGGGAGGGCGATCTCCCCCTCAATGCTCACCGAGTCTCCAGTGAAGCCCATGAGAGGCGCGGCGACAGGTCGGAGGGAAGACTTCGACAGATTCATTCGAACAAAAGCCTCGTAGCTCAAAACATCCACCGAACTCTCATTATCAACTAAAATTCTTTTTACAGGATGTTTGACTATAGTCATGGACACAACGACGCTGTCGTCATGCTTATTAACTACCCCATCTAAATCCTTTCCAAAGAAAGTAATTACAGAATCTATTCTCTCTCGCTGCCTTTTTGAACCGCCACCTGCCCCTCAAGAAATCATAGCTATGGTCTTCTCCGTTGGAGCATTGTCCACGCCGGTCGGAAGTGTCGGAGGCACCGATGGGCCTGAAGTGGGAAGGTTTCCCCTTCGAACAAATTTGCCCAAGTGACCCTGCTGAACCAGCTCCTCAATGGCCTTCTTCAGATGGCGGCAGTCCTCAGTGTCGTGACCATAGCCTCGGTGGTACCGGCAGTAAAACTCCTTGTTGTGGGGGGTCCCAGATTTCAAGGAAGCCGGACGCTTGAAATAAGGTTCCTCCTCGATCTCTAGTAGAATGTGAGATATAGGAGCCATGAGGGGAGTGAATTGCTTCTTAGAAATAAGCGTATGTGGTCGGCGATCTGGGTGGTGAGGAGGCTCAGGCTTCCGGGATCGTGTTCCGGCATGATCAGCAGGCGGTGGTTTCTTATTGGTGTTCTTATCAGCTTCTCTCCTGTAAGAATCCGCCTCGTTGGCGCGGATGTATTTCTGTGCTCGACTCAGAAGCTCGACATAAGAACTCGGAGGCTTCTTGTCCAGGGAATAGGCGAACGTGGAGGGACGGAGTCCTCGTTTTAATGCCAAAGTGGCTACAGAATCTTTCAGGTTGTATATCTCCAATGCTGCTTCCTTAAATCGAGCGACAAAGTCCTTCAAGGTCTCGCCACTCCTCTGCTGAATAGCAAATAGGTTATCAGCCACTCGTGGGATCTTTCGGCAAGCATCAAAGTGGGCCAGGAAAGATCGCTCGAGTTGCCGAAACGAATTGATGCTGCGTGGAGGCATGCGAGAATACCACGCACGTGCCGCCTTGCGAAGGGTGGCCGAAAAGGCGACACATAAGAGGGAGTTCGTCGCTCCCTGGACCTGCATGAGGACCTTGTAGCTCTCCAGGTGGTCCAATGGGTCCGTCGTGCCATCGTACGGGTCTAGTTGGGGGAGACGGAAGCGGGGCGGGACCGGTTCCTCCATGATATGTCGAGAAAGTGGGGGGCGATGCTCATAGTCCGTCCCGCGAGGGTTAGCGATCCGGCGGCTAAGCTCCTCCAACCGTCGATGATACTCATCGAGCCGTTGCTCGGCCCGATGGGTAGTTTTCCTGAGGGTGCCATCTCGAGATGAATCGGAAGAAGAAGCCGAAGAAGATCGCAGGCGTAAGGAACGCACCCGTCTGGACTCTCTCTCCTCTGGCTGATGGTGGGAACGACCGGAGTGGCGAGAGGGGGACCGCCGTCGCTTCGAGGCCCCTCGGCGATGAGGTTCAGGGGGTGAGCGGCGGGAGACCTCAGGTGGGTCCCGCCTTGGTGAGACTGGACTGTCCCCCGCACCCCTTCATCGGGCGCAGGGGGTTGAGGTGCAGCAGCCAAATAATGCTCTTGCAGTCCCCATACCATTATCATCAGGTCCTGGACCTGGTGAGCCAGAACCTCGAGCCGGTCAGGCCGGCTTATCTGTGCAGGGGGCGGAACACGGAGGTTGGCCTTCGATTGCTCAGCCCGTGGAATGCGCTCCGCGGCTTGACTGGAGGAAGCCTCCTGTGCTCGTGTAGTCACCATCGTCTCCCTCGCAGAATTGGTGGGGTCACAGGGAGAACCATCGCCTTTCTCCTGTGCGAAACCCCCTTCCTGGCGCCCCAATCTGATGCGGACAAATCAACCGTGTTGAGTGACGGGCCTGCTGAGATTTGCCGTGGGCTTCCAAGTGGGATGGAGGGGGTGTTTCCCTTCTTCGGAACCCTGCAAGAAGTCCCTGGCCGGTGTTCCCGGCAAGGACCCTTCGACGCTCAAGTTAGTAAACTTGTCGCTCAGTTCTGTAGCAGTGAGATAAGAGTTGAGATAGAGAGCGATAGATAGGGAGAGAGAAAGAGAGATCCCCTGCATTGAGCTCGGGTCCTCCTCTTATACCCGTCTGGGGGGTCCCGTTTACCTCGTTCCGTTGGAACCGTCGAATCTTCCTCGTTGGGATAAGTTTTTCTGAATGGCAAGTGGTTAAGCCATTGCTGGATGAGGGCCGCTTGTAGCCGTAACTGCCGAGCGTGCTAGCACTAGCCCGTGATTTTAGTGAGCGAGGTACAAGGCAATAGACCTTGAATCACGGGATCTGTTGCCTGAGACGGGTCATTGTGCATGCGAGAAAGGCACCAAGTTAGGACCGAAGCCGTTGTTGGAAGCCAGAGCTAGAGGCCGGAGCTGGAGGCCGGAGCTAAAGGCCGGAGCTAGAGGCCGGAGCCAAAGGCCGTCGCTGGAGGCTGGAGCCAAGGGCCGTCGTTGGAGGCCGGAGCCAAGGGCCGGAGCCAAAGGCCGTCGATGGAGGCCGGAGCCAAGGGCCGTCGATGGAGGCCGGAGCCAAAGGCCGTCGCTGGAGGCCGGAGCCAAAGTTCTATTTCTGGGTTTTGCTGTCACATCATTATTTTCGAAAATCGTGCAAAAGATAATACCACCCAGAGGAAACGGTCAGCCGTATCAGCCTCCGATTGCTCAGCCCGTGGAATGCGCTCCGCGGCTTGACTGGAGGAAGCCTCCTGTGCTCGTGTAGTCACCATCGTCTCCCTCGCAGAATTGGTGGGGTCACAGGGAGAACCTTCGCCTTTCTCCCGTGCGAAACCCCCTTCCTGGCGCGCCAATCTGATGCGGACAAATCAACCGTGTTGAGCGACGGGCCTGCTGAGATTTGTCGTGGGCTTCTAAGTGGGAAGGAGGGGCGTTTCCCTTCTTCGGAACCCTGCAAGAAGTCCCTGGCCGGTGTTCCCGGCATGGACCCTCCGACGCTCAAGTTAGTAAACTTGTCGCTCAGTTCTGTAGCAGTGAGATAAGAGTTGAGATAGAGAGCGATAGATAGGGAGATAGAAAGAGAGATCCCCTGCATTGAGCTTGGGTCCTCCTCTTATACCTGTCTGGGGGGTTCCGTTTACCTCGTTCCGTTGGAACCGTCGAATCTTCCTCGTTGGGATAAGTTTCTCCGAACGGCAAGTGGTTAAGCCGTTGCTGGATGAGGGCCGCTTGTAGCGGTAACTGCCGAGCGTGCTAGCACTTGCCCGTGATTTCAGTGAGCGAGGTACACGGCAATAGACCTCAAATCACGGGATCTGTTGCCTGAGACGGGTCATTGTGCATGCGAGAAAGGCACCAAGTTAGGACCGAAGCCGTTGTTGGAAGCCAGAGCCAGAGGCCGGAGCTAAAGGCCGGAGCTGGATGTCGGAGCCAAGGGCCGGAGCTGGAGGCCGGAGCCAAAGGCCGTCGCTGGAAGCCGGAGCTGGAGGCCGTCGCTGGAGGCCGGAGCCAAAGGCCGTCGCTGGAGGCCGGAGCCAAAGGCCGTCGCTGGAGGCCGTCGCTGGAGGCCGGAGCCAAAGTTCTATTTCTGGGTTTTGCTGTCACATCATTATTTTCAGAAATCGTGCAAAAGATAATACCACCCAGAGGAAACGGTCAGCCGTATCAGCCTCCGATTGCTCAGCCCGTGGAATGCGCTCCGCGGCTTGACTGGAGGAAGCCTCCTATGCTCGTGTAGTCACCATCGTCTCCCTCGCAGAATTGGTGGGGTCACAGGGAGAACCTTCGCCTTTCTCCTGTGCGAAACCTCCTTCCTGGCGCGCCAATCTGATGCGGACAAATCAACCGTGTTGAGCGACGGGCATGCTGAGATTTGTCGTGGGCTTCCAAGTGGGATGGAGGGGGTGCTTCCCTTCTTCGGAACCCTGCAAGAAGTCCCTGGCCGGTGTTTCCGGCAAGGATCCTCCGACGCTCAAGTTAGTAAACTTGTCGCTCAGTTCTGTAGTAGTGAGATAAGAGTTGAGATAGAGAGCGATAGATAGGGAGAGAGAAAGAGAGATCCCCTGCATTGAGCTTGGATCCTCCTCTTATACCTGTCTGGGGGGTCTCGTTTACCTCATTCCGTTGGAACCGTCGAATCTTCCTCGTTGGGATAAGTTTCTCCGAACGGCAAGTGGTTAAGCCGTTGCTGGATGAGGGCCGCTTGTAGCGGTAACTGCCGAGCGTGCTAGCACTTGCCCATGATTTCAGTGAGCGAGGTACACGGCAATAGACCTCGAATCACAGGATCTGTTGCCTGAGACGGATCATTGTGCATGCGAGAAAGGCACCAAGTTAGGATCGAAGCCGTTGTTGGAAGCCGGAGCTGGAGGCCGGAGCTAGAGGCCGTTGCTGGAGGCCGGAGCCAGAGGCCGTCGTTAGAGGCCGGAGCCAAGGGCCGGAGCTGGAGGCCGGAGCCAAGGGCCATCGCTGGAGGCCGGAGCCAAAGGCCGTCGCTGGAGGCCGTCGCTGGAGGCCGGAGCCAAAGTTCTATTTCTGAGTTTTGCTGTCACATCATTATTTTCGAAAATCGTGCAAAAGATAATACCACCCAAAGGAAACGGTCGGCCGTATCACACGTAACACACAGCATGATGGCATGAGCTTTTCCCCTTTCATGATTTATTGACGAACTTATCTTATAGTTAGCACCCTTTGACTAGATGTACTTTTACGAGTAATGGTATGGGGACTCACAATCTCATGAGTTCGAGCTGATTGATCCGCAACTAGGAAACATACTTGTTGGTGGATTTTGTGCAGGAGTGTCGTGAAGGTATATATCATCACTTAAGAGGTTATAGTAATTTTTATCGACAAGATATGTGAACAAAATGTGCAGTAGGCCTCTCTTAGCACCTGGTAGTGTGCATGAAGATTTAGTTTGGGGGGTGGATCTTTGTAATTGACTGCATGGTGGTTGTGTCCATATATAAATTATTTAATGCCTTTGATCTTGAAATCTAAGTATAAAGTTCAATCTCTTCCAAAGCAAACTATGGACAATGAAGTTTTATGGATAAGTACAAGTGAGTTCCTTGTTAGAGGACTTTCCAGTATTGGGAGTGATTGCTTTATTGTTTAGCAAGACTTGATGCCAAATAGATGGGATAGTGCTTCTAGGTTGTGAAAGCATGACCAAATCTCTTGATCTTGCAGATAAACAAACAAGCTTCTCTTTCGTATGCATCTCCTTCAATTTTTGGTATCTAAGATTGTAAGGATGTTTGCTTTGTGGTCTGCAATTTTGGAAGAAAAATTTCCTTGAGAGTTGCAAATGAAGCAGTCTGTGTTTTAAGGCAGTGAGATTTGGAGTTGGATATGTTTTTTAAGAGTCAAACTAACATTGGAATCATGGGTGAAAATACACTATTCTAATGGCAGGATGGAAAAGTTTTGTTGTTTTTATGGTGGGAAGCATCCATATATATTGTTTAAAATGTAGTTGTAGATTAAAAGATCATCAAGTATATATTAACTGATGTATTACATATTTATCCCTCACTTGATTTGTAGTATATATATAGGACTGTTTTCTTCATTGTGATAAATGGATTTGTTCGCTCATATATTGTGTTTTAATGAAGATGTTGTCTGTTGGACTCAGAACAATAGATTTTTAGTCAGCGAACAAATTATGTGGAATATCCCTCATGTAGACCATACCTGTAAATTGGGATATCAATCCAAATGTCATTTTTGTTGTAGTGATGATTTTGGCACTAGTTGCTTAAAATTCAAATGCCTCTGTATATTGCTACATAAAATCAGAGAATTTGATGAATATCAGGTAATGATGTTTAATTGACATGCTTCACTGTAATGCATACACAAATCTTATCCTTCTTATCAGACTGGCCTTTTGAATAAAATGCATTAAAGTTCACCTTAATGTCATGCCTATGATTTTTTGCTTAATTTCTGACTAGTGCAACCTAGGAAACTAAATGGACCATGGGCAAGGGCTGGAAGGCCCATTGGATTTCAAACTTTGGTTCTGCGATCTTCATGCCAATTGCAAATCGGGATAATCATGATTAAACTTTCATCTTTTCTTTAAAAGATACGCTATTTAGCTTGTTGATTATGGTTATGCAAATTAGAAAATTGCATAACTTTCTTTAATTATCATTAACGAAAATTTAAACTTCTTTTCACCTGTTTTTCTGTTTATTTTTGTTGCATTGTTGTGGTAATTGTCTAGATATGCTTATGCCTCTGCACATTTGCTTGTATAGTGATGAGATATCATTGGAGGGGCTGCAAGAAGAACTCGAAGAATGTAAGAATGATGATGTGAGTAACTCCAATTCTATCATTGCACTAAAGTTGTTGAAGTCTTAATAAAATTCGTTATCAGGTTAACATGTATTCACATAATTGTTTTAGCGCACAAATTCAAAGTCCACCAGAAATTACAAAGGCAGCCTTATATGATCTTGATCATGAATGATCTATTAATGAGTTATTTTCTAACTTTTTAATATTTGTTTACTAATTGTCGCAAAAGTGTACATATTGGGCATCTCGGTTATTTGAATTCATTCTCCTGTTAGACCATGAGGCATTTAGTGACTGGTAGATTTGGTTATTTATCCTGGCTGGTCAACATCAGAGAGTGCGGTGAGATCTATTGGATTATTAGCAGACATTTTACTTCCTGTATTTTGGTAATACAAATTTGCATTTGGATGTTTTCTTTTATTTTTTTTAATATTTCCATAATGGAAGATTCTTATATTTTCAAAAGAAGTTCCAAGCTCTAATCTTATGTCTTGCTAAAAAATACCTTGTGAAGAAGAACATGTATGATCGGTATATCGTTTTCTCACAGTAACTGTTACAAGGCCAAAACTCTATTAATGCTTTCATTCCCTTTACTTGTTGCATGGACATATGTATCAGCTGAACACATTTAAAAATATGTAGATTTTGACATATAATACTGTTCTTTTATAAAACAACTTTTGGTATTAGTGGTTAAAATTTTGTGAACATAAATTTTCTGTTTGTGGTTAAGGGCAAGCTAGGCCATATTATCCTTTTTCATTACTCTTGGTAATGTTGTGTAACTTTAATCATCTTATATATTGTGCTTCCCTTCTGTTTTAATTTTATATCGATCCCGAATGAAAGAGCAAATGACCATCAGACAGTTTGGGATGGTTGGTGTTGTTATAGATTGGGTAACTAATTTTATCAGATAAAAATACTGGGATGTATAAATAATTTAACGTCAACTCAGTAAAAAGAAAAGTCGATATATTGTTTCTTTCATTTGTTGCTTGATCAAGAATGAAATAACAAGGGTGATTGCTATTATGGAATGGTAGTTATGCGACAAAATATATTGTTAAGAGTTGCTCAAGTGTTTTGTTGACTGCAAGGATGCAATATAAAGTTCTATGTAAAACAGATTAAGCACGGGGGAATTTCTGAAAACTCTATTTCATGTTCTAGGATTTCTTAATTTTGATGCTTTTAATTGCTAAAATTACCTGGATTTTGAAATTTCTAGTGCAAGTGCAGTTGCTTCTTAAATGTAAAAGGAATGTTCACTGTAATAAATTGCACCGAAATTTCTGATGGTTGCTATACATACATTTGAATGCGAAAGGAACCGTAGTTGTAGATATAGTTTGTACATTTGAAAGTACCAGGTATTAATTGAATTTTTGTAGTATCTACCTATGTATCTATGTTTGTGTAAGTGTATAAGTCACTCATTCAGCTTGCATGTGTGCATATCAGTTGGCACATTTGTTTGTATCTGGCTCTTAACTCTATCAAAACAAATTTTTTAGCTGGTCTATCATTAATGAATTATTTTAATCATTCATTTTTTTTAAAATTTTCCATAGGAAGTGGCAAATATACTTGCTAAAGGCACAAAACTACGGGAATACACGAAAGGTGTTGAAAACAATGTACGCCAAGTTGAGTTGGACTCGATACAGGTCAGGAAATTTTCTTCAGGGTGTTTTATTTGAATACATTGACATGCAATGAGTTTGTATAATGCCATTCAAAGAGGTAGGGAATGCATGTGAAGGAGAAGATTGACATGAATGAAATTGCACTTAGTTGAGTGGCATAATTTATGAGACATGAAGTGGG
Source organism: Calamus simplicifolius (assembly GCA_900491605.1). Classification (NCBI taxonomy): domain Eukaryota; kingdom Viridiplantae; phylum Streptophyta; class Magnoliopsida; order Arecales; family Arecaceae; genus Calamus; species Calamus simplicifolius. The sequence goes on along the minus strand of UESW01001804.1, from coordinate 126,905 downwards.
CATTAGTGAATAATGTTAGGATTCAACTCACCCTTCTGTACAACACCTGAATCGACAAAATCTGGTTTTTTGTTTTTGTTTTGTCAAGGGAAAAAAGAAGTGCTGTTTTGCCTCTGTATGTGCTACAATGTAGATACCAAAGGTAGATGTGTATGACATGAGGACTTTGTTGTTCATGTAATTGCTGCTTGATTTTAATTATATTTATTCTCGAATGAAAATTTTATTTCTCATTGGCATGTCTTATTGTTGCTGCAAAGATATTTTTATTCTTTTTTGACATCTTTTCCTGTCAAAAATCTTCACCCAAAGTTAGGTACTGCAGTTTTATGCCTCCTAATACTGAAAATAATTTAGGAGTATGATTCACTGGATACATTTTAAACTTGGAGGCAAATTCATAGGTAACAGGTAAAATTGAATATTATGTGATTAAACAAAACTCTCTTTGTTATAAACTTAGACGGTTTCTGAGGAGCTTAAATTTGTTACTGAATGCAGCAATGATTACCAACTATTATGGATCATGAGGTCAACATGACAAATAAATAAGATATCCTATGCTATTGTGTAAAAAAAAAATGCTATGAAGACAACAAAATAGGAGCCATAAATTAAATTTCAATTATGCAGAATTAATTGTTTCATCCGGAGATGTAGCTGAATCAGATACTTGAAAATAGTTTCTTGTCTATGATCAACAAGGATGAGATCAGAGGAGGCCAAGATTTTGGTTGGGCCTGTTGGGGGGACGGCTAAGAGGAGGGGCAATAATATGGTTTTACAAAGTTCTGCATATATTGATGTTAAGAGGAAAATATGCACCAGGAGTTGAGTGATGACCAGATGAGTTCTTATAGAATCTAATTTTTACATCTCATATATATGTTGAAAAGTTTATTTGTTGGTGTTCTGTCCTATGTGGGGCATCAAGGCTGACAAACTCCTTTCTAGATTACTATAAGGAAAGTAATGGCTGGTCAACGTAATGGTCTTTTGCCATCAATTTCTTTATTCTCTTACTGCATTTCTCATCACTGAAAGTTTATTCTATTTCACTTTCTGTTAATTAAGAAATTTTGGCTTCTCTAATCATGCAGGATTACATTAAAGAGAGTGATAATTTAGTTTTACTACATGATCAAATTCGTGATTGTGACAACATTTTATCACAAATGGAAACTCTTCTCAGTGGTTTTCAGGTATTGACTTTGTCTTTCTTCCCTGAAGTACTACAAACTATCAATGTAGTTATAGGTTTGTATGATCAGTATTAAAGCATAAATTTTGTTGTTTCATGTACATGCATTGCTGTTTTCTTGTGATTTCAGGTTCCTTTGATTTATTTAATTGATGTTATGTGCCTGTAATTTATGTTGTTTTATCTGAAAAGAAGCGAGCAGTCTAGAAATTGTTTAAAAGTTGACCATGGTGATATTGTATTGTCAGCATGCTATAGCATTATTCAGCAATAATTATCAACATTTTTTGTGTTCTGACTGTATATGGAGATCATGCTACTAATAAATGTAAATCCTTAGAAACTGGGGCATGCATCTGGTGATTTAGATTTACTATACTGTATTTGTTTCTCTCTCTCTCTCTCTCTCTCTTTTAAGTTATAAGCTGGAATTGTTACCGTTTTGTACTTATCTCAACATGGGAGTGATGCTAGTTGCCTATGCATTAGTTCTTTCTAGACCTCATTCATTATGCTAGAATCTTCTTATGGCTTCGATAGCTTTGTGGTAAAGCTTTTGATTCTACCCAAAATAATATTGAAATCTAAATATATTTCTTTGATCTTTGGGGGTACTTTTGGTGCCATTTTCTTTGAATAGTGAAAAGGTGTTCTAGATGTTCCATAATATTATGATTTATGCTGTAGAGATTTGCCTTGAATTCGATCTTTAATCTACCATAGAGTTTTATAAGTTGCCTTATCAGTTGGTATTGATAAGATAATTAGTATGTCTGCCATTAGAAGATAAAATTTATCACTTGAGCGATGATTTATGATCATCAGACAATATCAATTGTTAACAAGGAATGATGAATTTTGCTGGTGTCTTCACAATTTTAAGGTGCTCTCACTACAGGAATTATTGATTTTATTGCCAGCCCTTGAAAATGATGACCTGAAACATTAGTCAATAGTACAAACTTCTCTTAGTCTAGGAGGAAATTTGCCCTATGGTTCTAGAGACGGCTATGAAGTATGAAGTTTGACTCTTCGAGAGAAATGAATTTGGATGTGGAAATGATTCTCTTGGTTGGAAGTTCTACATACTGTGTTACAATAATAATCTCTGTTTTTACTGTATATAACAAAAGTGAGACAAGTATGGAACTTGACAAACAATAGATTTTTCAACTTTGTCGAATTTCTCTTTCTTTGTCAAAATCTAAAAAGTCAGAAGCAATAACAAAGGAGTGCTATAATAACTTCAACTATTTATCTGCAAGTATTTTATGTCACTTCTGTTGTTTCATCGTCTCAATCATTTGGTTGTCATTGAATTCATGTCTAATTTTGGCAGTTATTTATGGAATGCATGTTGTTTGGAGTGTTAAACTAGGACTCTAGGCTTGGTTTTTGGAGAGGAAAGAGAATGTATTGGTCGTCTTGTTTTCTCTACATGGATTCGAACAATTAATATCTGTTGTGATCTAATATGTCCATAAGGGCTGTGGCATGGTATGAATTATGCTATGTGGTTGAAGGACATCAATGGCAAGACTGGCATAAAGAAAAAAGAAGAGAGTGGAACTAAAGATGTGCGAGTGGCATCTTGTTAATGAAATAGAAAGATGATATATCCTGAAGCTACCCTAGGTATATTATGAATTTATGATTAATATGGAGATTTAATTACCATTTGTAGAGATAACTTGGTGAACTGATAACACATGAAGGCCAAGTGAAATGCTTAATAGTGGGTTTGCGGGCTGTCGCATTTCAAGTGAAAAAATGTTTTTAGTGGTGTTATTGCCTGACTTGTGGTTAATGGGCTCTTGGATAGCCTGTAGTTTTAATTATGGTTTTGATGGGGTATTAGCTTTTCTGTTCGTATTTTAAATTCTTTTTATGATGATTTTCAGGAGCTTAGAAAGTTCAAAATATACAGTTGCCTTATTGACTATTTACTCATATGATGTTTTATGTATATTGCGCTTAGGTGAAATTATTAATGGTATTGTGGGTATTTCTCACGAAGGTTTGAGTATTTCAGCAGGGTGAAGGAGAATGAAAAATTTAGGTGGGATTCAATGAATTTCATTTTCAAATTTACTAAAACTACATCAAAAACAAAGCTTTGTAAATTGTTGTTTGTATTTTATATTGCTTGTAGTTACTAAAATCTCCATTTGTTAAAGTATATGTGCTTCTCTGTCATCCATGTTGCCCATCTTTAGGTTTCAGATGCCTCTGCGCCACAGTAAATTATGTCACTAGTAGTTTTAGCAACATAACTGAAATTTTTTGTTGTACCTGCCAGGTAGGGAGAAAGAGTATAACATGAAATTCTGTACATTTACTTTCAAAAATTTTCCTTGCATATGGTTCTTGCTTGCATTTTCTCCTTGTTTTCTGTAATTGATTATCACCATTTTTGACCAACTGCTGCTTTTGTCATTGCAAAGTATGATGATGTGCATGCTTTTTAACAGGTCAACATAACCCCTGAAGGTTTCAAACTTTTGGTTAATAGTTTTGGTGCTTTACAATATTTAGATGACACAAGAATAACATTGTGGATTGGTCATTTAACATTAATAAAACACAGCTGATTTTCTGTATTTCAGATTTTTTATGAGGACAATAGATAAACAGGTGATTGAGCTGCCCACTCGTAATTGCCCTGCATCACGTTGAATTAATTTTTGTACTATCAAATGACTGGTTATGAGTGTTTAAGGTGGCATGTTATTTGAATTGTCAGAAGGAACATATTAATGGGTCAGTATTTTAAGTTATCCATGCTCTTTAGTTGTGCAGTTTTCACTCAAGCGGAGCTACATTTGGTTGTTGATGTGCTTGTAATGTTTCTTGTATCTCTCTCTTTAATTTCACTCTCTTTAGAAACATGCTTATTTCTTGCTTAATGCTTGAACTTCTAGATATCTAGTTTGCAGGTGGCTGATTTTTCTTGTAATTCATAAATTCCGTTTTATTAAGCTATTAATTGGATGATAAAAATTTGGCAAACATCTTTGTGGTAGGCAGAGATTGGTTCTATAAGCTCAGAGATAAAAAGCCTTCAGGAGAAATCTATGGACATGGGTCTAAAGCTGAAAAATCGGAAGGTATGGTTTATCTTATCTACACTATTCTATGTGATACTAACAGTTGCCAATGTGATAATCTCAGCTTCTGGAGTTGTTTCAGAGTCTTAGGTTAATATAGCGACATTCTGTCATAGGTGGACTGTGGGTTATCATAAATGCAATCTAGTGCATAAATCTGAATACAAATGTGACGTCATAACCATAACTGTCCTGGAGTTAACAGACCAGCAGACTGGCTAGCTATTAATGCCTCTTATACAAGTACTGAGCAGCTTGACCATTCCTCTACCAAAAAGAAATAAGAGAGAAGATTATCATGCAAGAGAAAGACTTCTGCTTTAACAGAATCTAAGATTTGTGCTGCTTTTTCACAAATAAATGTATTTTGCTTCCTGCATGTGGGTTGGCTGAACTGTCCCTATTTGGGGGTCAACAAGTTACCCAATTAGATATCTTTTATTATTTTAATAATACTTGGTGAGGAAAGCTCAGTCTTTTCCTTCGTTGTCTGCAACAGAAAAAAAAAAGGCCCTATTAGCTGTTCTGGTTTCTAGCTCAAAACCAGTTTACGCCTAGTATTCCACTGTACACAACTAGAAACTGATCTTGGTCAGCAGACTTTTTCTCCCTACCTCTGTCTCTAAAGTAGATTGGCAGATACATTTTCTGGAGCCAGATGTTATTAACTTAATTTTGTCCTAATCATTTAGAAAAGTGACATGTGGACCTTCTGAGAAATTGTTATCTTGGATTATTGAACCTGCTGTGGGGCTTACTGTCAGAAGACATCTTGGTTGGAAGAATGATCTGTTATCTTATTGTCAGAAGACATCTTGGTTGGCAGAATGATCTGTTATCTAACTGTCAGAAGGCATCTTGGTTGGAAGAATGATCTGTTATCTTTTAGTGGAAAAATCGCTTTGGGCAAGGCTATGTTGTCTAGATTGCTGGTAACTTTTTCAGTATGTTCAAGGCCCAACCAATAGTAAATTCCAAATTGTGTGAATATATAGGTTTTTTAATTGTGATTTTTTATGCCATTATAAAAATATTTAATCTTAATGAAAGTAGAAAATGCTTTTGCAGAACATAGATGACAAAAACCTTCAAATTTATCAAATTGATTGCTCATTTATCTTGATACGCTTATTTCATCACCATTTATGTATTGTTATTGCCATCTCTCTCCCCCACTCCCTCCTGTGATTATGTTCGTAATTGAATTTATTTTACAGGCAGCAGAATCTAAGCTGTCAAGATTTGTGGAAGACATTATTGTGCCCCCAAGGATGATTGACATAATTGTTGATGGAGAGGTGGTCATTTTATCTCCATATTCGTAATATAGTTTCTGATCTGTGAGACATTGATAGAATCTGTCACATTACGTGCTTATCCAAACATGTCTCTTTTATGTACAATGATCTCCACCTATGATTTTTTTATGTGCTGCATATGTCAAAGATGCTTGAAGAATTTTTCTTTACAACTGTATTTGGGCTGTAAAAATCCAGGGATGCCATAAATACATGTATAATTATTGGACATCATATACTTAATAACAAAAAAAAAAATTATCATTTTTCCATAAAAAGAGTACCTGTGGAACTTGAACCTGTTTCAAAAAAAAAAAAAAAAAAAAATTGTAATTGTAATGCCGTATGTATTTGTGTATTTCTGATAGAATAAATGCTCTATCTCCAAGCAGTTTTTTCATTACGTTCTCTACATATTTATACGCCATTATGCCCTGTCTGAGTTGCTCGCTCATAATTCTTAACAAAATAAACATCATGACATTATTGAAGTATTTAAGATCTTTATGTAAACATGTCATTCTTTTTTTCCTGGCTGGATTTTTCAAGCATTGTGATGTCAATCTGGGTACAATTATCTGGAAAGTTCACTATAAATATGGCATCTTTAACCATCTTTGTTTCTTTGAGATGTACTCCTAGTTTGAAACATAGAATGCCTGAGGTGATACTATTATTGTATTATAGCAAATGAGAAATCTTGCTTTTCAGTTGGTGATATAAATTTATAGTGAGTACTATATTTGATGTTATATGCAGGTGAATGATGAATATTTGAGAACCCTTGAGATGCTGAGCAAAAAGTTGAAATTTGTTGAAGTTGATTCTATGGTCAAAGCATCGAAAGCTCTAAAAGATGTTCAGCCTGAACTGGAAAGACTGAGGCAGAAGGCGGTCTCAAAGGTTGCAAAGAAGATAGTTAAAGTGATGTTTATTTATTTACATGATAATTTGCTTTCTATGGAAGAACAAGATCTGATTGCAATTTTATACAAATGTAGCATAGTCAACTAGATTTATGAAACTTGAAAATATTTTTAATTTTTAATAAATTTCTAAAATGTGTATACTTTTTAGATATGCCTTGTTTTAAAAGCGACAGTAACTATTCAATCGAATATCTTTAGTAATGACACTCTCAGTTCATTTGTACATATATTTCTCAACTTTAAGCCTGTGCATCATGAAACTGGGGTGCTGCAGATAATGGTGAGAGCTCAGAAAGCTCTCTCACAAACAAGATGCCCGGATCTATTTTGTTTTGGAAGTTAAGTTCATTGCTGAATATTTGATGGGTACCGCAGCCAATTTTAATGGTTCTGCTTTAATTATGAGTGGACGCTAACCCTTCTTTTGGTGTCCTTGCACTGCAAGAATATCTATAATGCTTCAGAGAGATTGTATTTCATATGCTCTCTATAAAAAAAGAGGCAGCTTAATTATTCTCAAGGATGCTTCCAACTCCCTAATTGTAATACACTAAATTGGTTAAAAAAATAAGTGTCTCAAAATAGATTATCCTTATAGCAGTGCAGTGGTTGAAGTTGTTGTTTACCATCAAAGGAAGAGGAACTGTGTGAAAGCAACGGTGCAAAATTAAAATATCGTAAGATATTAACTGAAAATTTAAGGGCTAGTTTGCTGCTAATGGGAACTGAATAAATTCATGTGGAGGATTATATGCTGCTTCAGGACTCCTGAAACAAGACTCCTGAAACAGAATATGTGTTGCATCATGAAGTAAAAGCATAGGTTAGCAATCATAAATGAGTTTGGGAGATTTAAAGATGCTCTTTATATCAGTTGGTGGTTGAAGTTAGGGGTGCCCTCATGAAACTTCTACGTGTTGTATTGCTTTGAGTGCTAGAGTTAATATCCTCAGGTTTTGTCATTATTGGTTGTCTGAAGAGTAAACTGAACCTCAGGCTCTTCAATGGTTCATCTAGGCTTGAGAGCAAAGTGGCATGTGTGTGTGCACCTGCACATCCCATGACTGGACAAGGGCTAGTATGTATATACGTACATGTATACATACATGCATAGACTATATATATAGGCCTTTCTAAATGCTGGATTCTCTAGTGAAATTTATATTCTGCAGCTTCCAAGAAATCATAGTGAAATGTTTTGTGTTACTCTTTATTTTACTGGCTGTAACTATATTGTATTGTTAATTCTTATTCTTTTTTATCTTGAAGGCATTTGAGTTTATGATTCAGAAGCTTTATGCTTTGAGAAAGCCCAAAACAAATATTCAGATACTGCAACAAAATGTTCTTCTGAAATATAAGTAAGTTCTAGTGATAAAAACTTCATTTTCTTGATACTTATCGATTAATATGCATTAATACATCTATTCTTTGCATCGTGTCTGTTTTATTAGCCCACACCTTGGTGCTGCTTGTCTGACTTTTCTCCCGTCATGCGTCTGTTCATAGTGCTTCTTGAATTATAGTTAATCATCTTTTATTGATAACTATAATATGCAGCTTCATGCTTTCTTGTACATAATCTAACTCTTATTGCAAACCTGTTCCATGAAGATCCATTTTATTGCAATATTTTTGCATCTCATTTCCGAATTGTATTTTATACTTTCTATGTATACCACCAAGAAGCAATCAACATTCATTATAGTTTTGAACATGGTTTTAAGTTCTGGTAGGATGTTCCGTGGGATGCTGAGATGAGTTACCATCTCAAGTGTTGGTACGAAATTGTCTCACCATTAATCCTAATGTCCCAATTGGCACATCTTGGGACATTCCTCATCTCAAGTGTCTAGAAAAGATGGGACGATGGCATGTCTCATTCCATGGAAAATCGGGATGCTTCCATCTTACAAGATTTAAAACTTTGGTTTTAGACAGTTACTTTTGACTTATAAAGTTACCTTTATGTTTCCCTGACTCTCTTGTTTTATAAATTATTTGAGAGCTTTACTTCCTATTCTTGGGGCTCTGAATTTTCTGAAGCTTGCAGTCTATTTAAATACAAGTTTCATTGTATTTATTGATTAACAACCCAATCTAATGGCATATTACTTTGATAATAATATTTTCTAAATTTTCAGCAACAGCTTGTCATATCTTTAATACTTCTGCAAATTCAGAATGGTAAAATAGATAAAAACCAAGGTATTTCTGTAAATATTTTGGCATTAAAAATTTTAAAATTTGTGATTAAAAGAGGGTTGTTGGTTGTAGGGATGATGAAGGCAAAGTGCAAAACATGTAGGATTTTCTAATGCAAACATCAATTTCTTAGCAAGTGAATGAATGGATAAAAGTGAAATTTTTGTCTGAGAATCAGGTGAATTCGAGATCCTTAGTACTTAAATGGGAGAAAAGTCCAACAATCCCTTAAAGGGACGGAGATTGCAGCTTATGATATACTACAGGAGAGCATTCCAATGATTTATGAAAGGGTAGAAGTTGCAGCATGCAATTCAGATCCCTAAAGAGTTGAAGAACAGATTATATCTGACCACACCTTTCTTGCCTCTATTATTGTATAAATTTGAGGCTTTAATTTTTTTTTTCAAGAAAAAATGTTTTGCTGATTTTTCTCTTTGTAATGCCATGTACTTAGGGATCATTTATTTTTCTCTCATCAGTTCTCTCAATCTTGTAATTTTAGGTATGTGGTTCTTTTCCTTAAAGAGCATGGTAAGGAGATATATGCTGAGGTTCGTGCAGCATATGTTGATACTATGAACAAGGTGAGTGTTGCTTAAAGTCTAAACTGTTGTTGGTGTATTTAGTTTAAAAAACATCCAATATTCGCTGTAGTAATTCTGTCAATGAATATCATGTGAAGCAAACCATAAGCATGATAACTCCATGTTGCCCTACATGTTCTCTTAATACAACAACATTAATATTTGGCATAGAATTACTGTAGGACTTTTAGGAGATACTCTTGTAGTGTGCATTCAAAATTTCAACTTGACAGGTGTATATTAGGTGGTGCCTTCTTATTTGAAACCTGTCTCTGGAATCCTTTTCTTCTTTGTCATTGATTATATTGAAAAAGAATTCTTCTAAATTTAAGGTTACCAGATGCTTATCTTAAGGGATATGCTATGTTTGCCCCTGGAATATCACTTCTTGTTTTTTTATTATGTTTTTTTTTTCATTTTATAAGTTTTTTTATTTATTCTCCTTTTATTTATTCTCCAGGTGTTGAGCGCACATTTCCGTGCTTACATACAAGCATTGGAAAAACTGCAACTGGATATAGCAACATCGACTGATTTAATTGGGGTTGAGACTAGAAGCATGGGCCTTTTTTTAAGAGGAAGAGAACCTATAAAGAATCGTTCTGCTGTTTTTGCTTTAGGTGAAAGAATAAATATTTTAAAGGTAGGTCGCTAAGTAATAATGAGGTTTGCTTATACCATGACCCATCATTGCAGTATCATGAACTTACTTTTCCTATGATCCTGTTTGCTTGATATTTTAGATTCTTTAATTTACCTGAAGATTTTATGAGAGAAGCTTGTATTGGATGCTTCTGTTGAAATATTACCATGTCTTTGAGATGTCTTACTATATGTCACAACTTTTCATGCATATTTTTCAACTAGTAGTATGCATGGAAGAAAGCTATCTAGCAGAAGTTAGTCATCGAGATCAGGTCTAGCATGCAATTGAAGGGAAATCAAAAGCTTCAGAAATGCCAACATTGGAGCATCTGAAGAAAATTAGAAGTAATTGCTGTTTTTAATACATGATGAAAATTAAGTTAAATTGCATGTTCAGACAACCTAGTTTGGCTGCATGTTTTTATGCATTTTCTATTATTCACTATAAATTTTTTCCGCTTATCAGGCATTTAGGTTTTGTTGTTGTTATTGTATAAGACATTTATGTATCTAGCTATTTGATAAATGCCCCAAAATGTTAGGTTTGAGTCCAGGAAGCCTTGAGAACTGGGTTAATGAGATGAGCGATTACAATTTAATTATGTTTCTTATTTTTTAAACTACTATTTAGCCGACCCATATAGTTGGGAAAAGGCTTAGTTGAGTTGAGTTGAGTTGTATTTTTTAAACTATTATTTCTTTTTATTTTAGAAAAAAGACTCTTTCAAGGAGTTTGGGAGATGTTGTTTGTTAAAATATCATTTTAAATAAACTCAACATCCTTTCTCTCTACATCTTTCTCCTTGCTCTCCTTTCACCAATGTCTTAAACTTTCATAAAATCTGGCATAAGGCATTCACATCTTGTTGTCTCCTTATCATTTCCCATCTAACATTAACTTCAGATGTATATCTAACATTAACTTAGATGTATGTCAGTGGCTACCAGCAAGACTAGTATCTGAATTAGTATTTTCTTTATTTGGAAATGTTTGATTTGGAAAGAAATGGCAGTTACATTTAAAAATTTGAGGCAACTTATTTAAAGAGAACCCCGTTAGAGAAACTAGTAAAAGTTGCATTGTAACTCTTTAACTATTTTTTTACTTTTATTAAGAATGATAATTTAGTTGTACTTTGAATTTTGATATATTATAGCTGTATATCTGAGAACAAACTTTGCCCCAGTCACAATTATCATGTAAGTAGTTATCAAGCAACTTCTGTTATGGTGGGGTCTGGATGTATGATTACAATTCTTTATTGTTCTCAGGAAATTGATCAGCCTGCATTGATTCCACATATAGCTGAAGCTAACTCGCAGAAATATCCCTATGAAGTTCTCTTCAGAAGCTTGCACAAACTTCTGATGGATACTGCTTCTTCAGAGTACTTATGTGTTTGCTTTGTCAATACATATAACATCTACAGTTAACACCTTAAATTGTTTCTCTGATTTATTTAAGCCATGTTTCAGGTACATTTTTTGTGATGATTTCTTTGGAGAAGATTCTATATTTTATGAAATATTTGCAGGTATATTTATTAAGTTGCGAGGAGTATGTGCAAAATTTTCCCTTTTTTTCTAGTGGACTTAGATTTTGATATAACTGCCATCTTCTTTGAAGATTATTTCATGCTTTTCATAACGAGTCTTTTTAATTTTAATTTTTTTTTGGCATACTCAACTCGACTCATCTAAGCCTTTTCCCAACTACATGGGGTTGGCTACATGAATCTGCTTCTTTCATTCTGCTCTATTTAGGACTAAGTCGGCACTCAAATTACAAATAGTTATTATCTCTCTTAATTATTTCTATCCATGTTAGTTTAGGTTTACCTCTATCTCTATCATTACCATGGACTGTTAAAAGATTACTCTTTCTAATTGGAGCATCTAAATGTCTTCTGTATATGTCCAAACCACCATAATCGGTTTTCTCTCATTTTATCTTCAATTGGGGCTTCCTCTATCATTTCTCATTTTATCTCTAGTAATCGGTTTGCATATTATCCTACTAAAATTGGAGTAGAACTTGATATTTCTGAATCAAAACCCTCACTTGTAATCAGATTAGAAAACAAATTGTTTGTATGTTTATTACTGTGCTTTTGGCATAGCCATATGTTAGCGATGGTGAGATATTTCACTATTTTTTCACATGGTATTGTTTGCCAGTCAAGTGAACATCTGAGATTCTAAATGTTCTTTTTTATTGGTTGGGTTGCTTAAATGCAGCTTGAGACGGATTATGGTGCTTTGTTTTGTGATTCATGATTTTTGTGTGATGCTTAGCAGTTTTAAAATCCCAAAAAGGGATAGAAATGTTTGAAACGAGGTAGACATGATTGTTGTTTTTACTGACGATGTGGAAAGAGATTAGAGATTGTATAGTTTAAGCTGCATTGGCGTAGTTTTCTAACTAGATATTGTTTTATAAACGATGTTTTTTCTTTTATGAGTGAACTTATTGTTTATTGTACAAGCAAGTGTGATCTGCTTTAAAAGATTTTGTACAAATGGAAAAAAAATGTGAGACTTGCTTTCATTTTTACAGGACCTTTTGCTGTTATAGATGAACATTTCAATGCAGTACTTCCAAATTGTTATGATGCAATAGGCTTAATGCTTATGATTCGAATAATACACCAACACCAGGTATTGTTGTATAACTTTTTTATGCTATAACAATACTTCATTGGGTATATTCCCAATGTTAGCAGTCGTATAGAAGGTGAATCATCTTTTTGTCAATTATATTTATTTTTTGGTCTATAATATTAATCCTAGTTCTCATTCTTTTTGTTATATATTGTTTTATCTTCCCTTTTATGTGATTGGGACGTATCTTTCTAAGCATAATTTCAAATTGCAACACGGTGTCCTATGAGATGCCGAGATAGGTTGCCGTCCCAACAAGTGTTGGGATAGGACCATCTTGTCATTGTCCCAACATCCCAATCGGCATGTTTTGGGATGTCCCCCATCCCAAGTGTTGGGATGGATCGAAATAACGGCACGTCTCATTCTATGAAAAAATAAAGAAAGCCTCATCATATAGGATTTAACCTTTCTTTTAAGTGCATTATACCACAGTCTTTTTAAGAAAAAGGTGGAGGGGATGGTCCTACTCATAGCAACTACTTTACAAGTATATAGTTAGAAGTTCACAAATTTGTGGGTACAAAGGAATTAGGGACTTTATCAGAGAGACCAATATTCCTACTGAACTTTCAAACCTACAAGGACATTCTTAACTTGGATAGCTCTCATTGATTTTCCATCTATATTAAACAATGAGACCTTTTTTCCTGATAGATGGTTCTATGGCGAAAACAAAGCCCTTCTTTTGAGTTTTGAAGGTGCTTCCATAAAGGCAAATTTGAGGCTGCTTCCCTCCTGGGAGGTCCCATAATATTAAAACAGCACTCCACATGGCTCTAGCAAGCAAGCAGCCAACACTTCTATCAAAGTTTTCCTGCATAAGAAACATGACACCTGCACATGTTAGTCTAACCTGTGTCATCTTCAAGAATGACTGATTTTCAGGTGATTAAAAAAGGTTGCCAAAGGGATGAAAAGCATCACTACAGACAATGGAAAAAGGAATTTCCACATGCAAAAACTCCTCGAAACCTATCTCGTCCTAGCATCTTTAGTCTCCCCTTAGAATCCCTCTTGTGGACTATGCACCAATCTGACTAATTCCTTTAATTTCCAGTATGAACTGATCAAATCGTACATAATCAACAAGCCTTAACCATTCCTCTCTAAGATCTTTGTCTGTTGTCACTGAGCTTTTTTAATCCTTCCTCACAGCTTTCATCGATGTTAGCCATGTATATGGATGTACGTGTAAATTGGAAACAATAGATGAGAATTCCCTGACACTGGTGAGGCTAATTAGTATGCTGCAATATTCTGCATTGTGTTAAACAAGTGTATTATGTGGTTTCATACGCTACCGGAAAATACTTCTTTTGCCTTCAAGCAATTCATTTGGTTTGTTAAGTATTAGATGTTAAAATGAGGGACAATAAATTCAACTGCTCAGGCACATGATAAAATGTTAAAGAATATTTGACATCTTTATAAAAGCCTACAAAAGTTATGCTAGAAAATTGCTGTTTATCGTTAGCATTGATATAATTATATTTGGATTTTGTATTAACATGTATATATATTCTATTTATTTTTCAAATGAAGTTTATGTTATCAGCAATGCACTATATTTCCAGAGGTTAACAACTTTGTTTTGTTGCATAATATATCAATTTCATATCCACTATGAAATAAACAGGCACTCCGAGCTTTGTTCTATTATAAATATCGTTTATTTTCACTCTAGACTTGCTTCAGGCGTGTTTAGTGCTGTAATGTAATAAATGTTAGTGCAAACATTTCATTTAAACGTCTGTGTTTTGTACAATGAAATATTAAGTTACTCTTAAAACGGTATGGGAGGTTTAATTTATCATAAACAAGATTTATCTGAGCTTGTAAATAGAACTTGGTCTGCCTACTAAATTCAGTAATGCTCTGGACATTTTTGCAGCTTTTGCTGGTAATGTGGTATGGTAATCTGACATTTTGATTCTAATAATTCATTAAGAAGGTTTGGTCATACCTAAGTACCAACCTTCGTGGTTAGTTCATATAATAAAAATTACTATTCAATTTGCAATGTTGTACATAGCAATATGTGACTTTGCAAAGTGGTTCATCATGAAAGAAGATTGTGGAGCTTGTTTGTGTTGGTATTATAATAATTGTTATGAATTATGATATTGATTTCTTTTGCTTTTTCATGCTATACAAGTCTGCATCATGTGAAATTTTCAATGTAATATTTATCAGTTTAAATACCTTTTTGCAGTTGATGATGTTCAGGCGAAGAATTCCATGTTTGGATTCATACTTAGACAAGGTTTGATCATGGACATTAGCAATATACATTGCAACAAGCCTTTTATTATGGTTGTTGATTACCATGTTCTCTAGTTTTATTCTTGGTTATATTGTTTCTCCAATTACTTAGTTGAGAAGTCAAACTGTGTTTGGCCATGGTATTTGCTGCTTTATCAATGTTTATAATGTTTGTATCACATATATTTAGGAGAATAAACTCCCTAGTTGTTTGTGGGAGATTGATCACACTGGCATAGAAGAGTTTCAGAGTATTATTAAAAACAAGTAATATATGTTGCAATGCAACTAGAATATGGAGTACCACATATTTCCATTTATTATTGATGGCCTAACCATGAGCCTTTATTCAACAAAGAAATAGTTTATCACTATTCTTAATTGTCATCACCTTTCCTTCATAAAATAAAAAAAAAACCTTAATTATAGGAAAATCTAATTTCATTTCCTCTTTGAGAAGTATCATTTGTCAGGAAGGATTTTATGATTGCGTTCATATAAGGGTACGAATAACAGAACAAACTTATTCCAGTCTAGATTTCTCCACTTTGTCGATGTTAAGCATATCAGGACCCAGCCTTTCTCATTTATGTAAATTGGCTATTATCTGACCACTTCATTAGACATTCATTTAATCAAAATAGGAGTCTCCCTTTTTTATGCATACAATTTGATCCATCAACTGGGGGCAGATTAGCAGTTTAGCCAAAGTAAATTTAACTGGGTTATTTCCTTTTCCTTTTATGCNCTTCTTTTCTCTTTAACTCCTCTAGAAGTGTTGAATCACGCCTCAGCAAGATTCTTGACCGTTGAAGACTTTGGAGTTGAGATGAAGCTTTTTCCTCTTTTGAAAATCCTCCGATTTTGACCTTTGAAATGCTTGTGGATTTCTTTTGGCTCTTGTGGATTGATGAGAAGGAGCAGACGAAGCTTCCACTTGGATTTCTCTCCTTTTTGAATCACTCTCCTTTGAGCTAAAATGATTTTCCAATATGCTCTGTTTTTCCATCTTTTCAAATGTACTCTTTCTTCTTTTTGATTTTCTAGGTTGTTTTGATTTGAAAAGAGCTCCTCTATTTATAGAATCTGCAAAATATATCCGTTAGAGACAAGGAAAATAGCCGTTATTCAAAAATCTTACCGTTGGGGCTGATGTGTCATCGTTAAAAATCGCGCCCAGATTTTGTGGAGTCGACTCGAGCTTTGTGGGAGTCGGCTCGAAGTCGATTACCAAAAATAGAAACATTTTAAGCATTGAAGGGTCGACTCGCGAAAACAGAAGTGTCGGCTCGCGAAAGTTGGGAGTCGACTCGAGGAAAATGGGGAGTTGACTCGAGAAGTGCTCAAAAAATATGGGTTCTGTTGTTTGAGCAGAGTCGGCTCGCACAGACAGGAGTCGGCTCACAAGAAGAGGGGTCGACTCTTAAAAACCAAGGGTCGACTCGAGAAATCAGTCATTTGGAGAGTCGACTCGGAAACCCTTGAGTCGGCTCGAGAGCGATACAAAACTCAGAAAATGTTCTGATTGACTTTAAAACATGTCCCAAATAAATTTAAAATATAAATTTGACTTGAATACATTAAATATGACGTTTATCATGGATTCAAGACATGTTCCAAGAATTCATCGATTGAATTATAATGTGTAAAAATTTCTTTTTGAAATCATTTAAGCATAGAACTTGAAACTCCTTTTCTAATAGATTCAAAACTCATTTGATATAACCATTGATAGTTCATTCCTTTCAATTTGAATAAGCTCAAGGTTTTTGATAAATAAACACATTTTATTCTTTAAGGTACTCATGGCTTTTGGAAATCATCAAATCAATAAAGTTGGGGCAATTATGTTTCAATAATTTCTCAACATATGTGGTGCACGCCATCACCATGTCCCGCACACAGTTGTAGGCAGGTGGTGAACCGTACGCTGTAACGGGGTATGGCCATGCATAGTGACAGACATGTGATGGACCATACGCCGTTATGAGGTATGGCCGCACCCTGCTATGGATGTGCGGTGGATCACGCGAGTGTGGCAGGTGGCCCGGAGCGGTCGGATCATGCATCAGGCACTGTTCATGCAGCCCGAGACCGAGGGGGTCTTAGGGGTTGAGATACTGTTCATGAGGCTCGGGAGCTGTGGCTTGAGGCCGAGGGCGAAACTCGAGGCTAAGCATTGTTCATGCAGCCCGAGACCGAGGGGGTCTCGGGGGTTGAGATACTGTTCATGAGGCCCGGGAGCTGTGGCTTGAGGTCGAGGGCAGAACTTGAGGCCAAGCACTGTTCATGCAGCCCGAGACCGAAGGGGTCTCGGGGTTGAGATACTGTTCATGAGGCCCGAGAGCTGTGGCTTGAGGCCGAGGGCAGAACTCGAGGCCAAGCACTGTTCATGCAGCCCGAGACCAAGGAGGTCTCGGGGGTTGAGATACTGTTCATGAGGCTCGAGAGCTGTGGCTTAAGGCCGATACCGAGAGGGGGGCTCAGGAGGTCGAGAGGGCCTCCGTCAGTCGCCGTTATCGTTCATTCTGACGGCGTTGGATCAGCCATATCAAGTATATTTATTATGTTTCTGACAAATTTGAGAAGTATTTCAGGTATTAAGAATGGTTAATTAGTCAAAAGGAATAAGGAAATAAGTTTTGAATCGAATTTTAATGAAAATTATTTAAGTTCAGAACTTAGAGTCGACACCCAATAGTCTGGAGCCGACCCCAGGGCGTATCAGAACATTTCTAAGTTTTCGGCACGGTTTGAAGTCGACACCTGAAACTCCGGAGCCGACTCTAACATGAGATACAGAGAAGTGCCTTCTGCATCAGTTTCTGGAGCCGACTCCCGAATGCCTCGAGCCGACACTTAACTTTTTCGGAGCCGACTCCTCAATGATCTTTTGTTACTATTTTTGGACACCCTAACTTGGAGCCGACACATAAAAAGCTGGAGCCGACTCCAACTTGTCAGGAACGGATTTTTAAATGTTAGAACGGACTCCAACGGTAACTTTTTTTAACCTAATCTCTAACGGCTATTTTTTTTTTGTGTAAAAGCAATCTAACTACTCTATAACGGCTATTTTTCTCACCTAATCTTGGATTAAGAGATCTATAAAAGGGGGGAACTGTCCGTTTGAAAAAAGATATAGAAAGAGAGAAATATTTTGTAAAAAATCAAAAAATCTTATGAAAGAAAGAGAGAGAAATCAAAGAGGAAAGACTCAGAGCTTAAATCCATCAATCTTAGAGAGTCCAAAGAGAAATCCAAAGCATTCAAAGCTCAAAATCGAAGGATTTCCCAAGTGAAAAGGAAGAAAGCAAAAGCCATGTTTTCCCCAACTTCTCAACTGCGATTTCTGTGAGGAATCTGAGCTGAGGCCAGATTCAATCATTCAAGGGAGAAGAGAAAAGAAGAAAAGCACACATCCAATCGCTTCAAACATGCTTTTCTTACCTTTGTTATTTAATTGCATATTTGCTCATTTGAGGAGCTATTTTGTATTCAAAACTATATTTTTCATTGTTGTTTGCTAATTCAATCGGGGGATTGAATTAGTGGAGGTAGTATACCTCGAGACAGGCTAAAGATAGCTTGTGGTTAGGTTTTGTGCTGGTGAGCCTGTGAAAACCAGCTGGGTTCGTTTTAATCCCGGGAAAAACAACAAGTTTGGGTTGTGAGCTTATAAAACAACTCGACTGTAATCAAGTAGATTATAGTGTGGACCCAAATGCAGCTTGGGAGTGGACGTAGGTGTTGGATACACCGAACCATTATAAAATTTTTGTGTTTGTCGTGCTTTGTCTCTCTCTCTATCTCATTTATTTGTGCTTGGCATTTATCTATACATTGCACTCAAGCACTTTCATATCAAGCACATAGTTTTAAAGTGTTAAATTTTTTAAGAACCCAATTCACCCCCCCTCTTGGGTTGCCATCTAGGCCAACAATGTGCTTCTAGGAACTAACATAATGTAATTCCTCTCACCAATTTTAAGCTGGTTGCGGGAGGTGACCTGCTGGGATTAGTTCAAATAGGAGGAAAGGATGATCATTTTTATAAACAAAAGCTTTTTTCTCTATATTAAGTTTGAACTAGTCTTGCCGAAGTAGTTAATCAAACTAGAAGAAGAAATTATTATATATAAACCCCTGCCATATATGCATATTTATATGTCTTTATGCTGCAGTCCAACTAGTTCCTTTGTAGAGGTTGCTAACACTTGAATGGAAAAGCTTTTTTCTTGTAACCACCCACCCATTTAAGATCCATGATCCGCCAAAAAGTCTTTTTTTCATGGAGCTTGCATTTTCCTTTATGCGATCTCCCATGCGACGAGGACTAAAACCAATTCAAATATTGTAGTATATTAAATATAATTTTTCAACTCAATTTATCTGAGCTTTAATTTTAGATTAGTCAGGGCTGGCTATATAATTCTTTCACCTATATTATGCTTGATATGGGATTATATATATATATATATAAATATTTAACTTATTAAGTTTTTCTTACAACTTTATCACATATGACTTTTGATATGAATATATATATATATATATATATATATATATATATATATATATATATTTTTTTTTATCGATACATCCTTTGGTTTATATCATGCATATCTAAATCATCTAACTTATCCTTCATTCAATTCCTTTTCAATTGGCATTATTATCAATTATTTATGAATATTTTTATTTTTATTCTATTTTTATCATATTATCACATGTCCATCTTAATATTTTTATTTAATCACATGCATATTATACATTTATATATATATATAGGTTGATCATATGGTTATCCTATAAGTTTTTATATCCTATAGTCATATAGTAGTTTAATTATATTTTTAATTTTATTTAATATATTTTAATTATATAGTTTTAGAGAAAAAGAGTTACCAAAAGATACATAGAATTGATAAAGATATGTATGATAGAGCAATAACTATTATTAAAACAACAATAGGAGAAACTAGTGAGTTTTCAATTACTGTAAGTTTACATCAAAGATCTGCCTTAAGTCCATATTTTTTTGTATTAGTTATAAATGAATTAACCAGACATATTTAAAATGATATCACATAGTATATGTTATTTGCAGATGATATAGTGTTGATTGATAAAACTAAATCTAAAGTAATAGTAAGGTAGATATTTGAAAAAGACTTTAAATTTAAAGGTTTTAAGGCTAATAGAACTAAAATTAAATACATAAAATACTTTTAGTGGAATAGAAATACAAATGAAGAAACGTAACGATTGCAGGCTAAGAGATATCAAAGTGTAAAAAATTTAGGCATTTGAGATCAATTATCCAGCAAGAAGGTGAATTAGGTGAAGATGTGAATCTAGAGTTAAAGCAGGATGTATTAAGTGGAGGAATACTTCAGAAGTATTGTATGATCGGCGCATCTCATTAAAATTAAAAAATTTTATAAAACCGCTGTTAGGCCAGCTATGCTATATGGAACAGAGTGTTGGGTATACTGAAATAACATGTGAATAAATTAAGTATAACATAAACGTATGTTAAGATGATATATGGTAAAACTTTAAAAGATAGAATTAGAAATAAACATATAAGAGAAATGATAGAAATAGTTCTGATTGAAGATTAAATGAGAAAAATAAATTATGATGGTTTGGACATATACGACGAAGATAATTAAAAATAATTAAAAAAGATATAATTATTTGTAACTTGAATATCGACTTAGTCCTAATAGAGTAGAGTGGAGGAAGCGGATTCATCTAACCAACTCCATGTAGTTGGAAAAAGGTTTAGATGAGTTGAGTTGATATTTTAATCTTATAGATAACATTTTTCCTTTTTTTTCTTTATGAATAATTAATCTCTAATAAAAAATAATTACTCTTAAAAATTTATAATCTTCAATTTCCACTCCATTTTCATCACTTGTTCTAATTTATCACAATTAAATTCTATACATTCTACCTTGATTCTACTTTACTTAAAATTTTTAAATTTTAATGTACTTCTCTTTAACTTTTGAAGGAGAAAATAATTTTAATAGTCAACCTTACTCTATAGAATTAAATTAGTTTTCTCATAAAATTTGTATGTGTATGTATAAGTCATATATTCTAATTCTATATGTTATTTGATTTATTAGAAGCGTAGTTGATAGCCTTCCATGGATGCTGCTTATTCTTGAGCCATTAAATTTGCTCCAAAAATTTTATTATTGTTTTTTCCCATTGGTTTTGGGTTTATCCTTTCCACTTGACCATGATACCCTGTGCGTAATTAATATAATTTAATATCAACATATGCGATTATCTCACAATCTTGACACAATCCTAGATGCACTAGTGATATACTAAATTTTCAAAAGGTTAAAGCATATGAAATTTAAATAATTTAAGTTTTGCTGCGATCAATAAATTATTATAAATTGAAATTTGAAGGACATGAAACATTTTTCGTGTATAGAATCATAAAATTGTAAAGTCCCCCCAAAAAAAAAAAAAATAATAATAACTTTTTTACAATGTTACGACCCAATGGGATTTCACTCCAAAACGCTGAACTGAACTTGGTACAATTACAAGGCGCGAAGCCATTGGCTCTGAGGTCGGTGCACCAGGCCCTGCGTCGCTTTGCTCCCTTGCTCCCCAAGAACGAGGCTGAGATGGTTTTGTCGTGTAGTTCTGCTAATTCTAGAAGTGCGCCATTCCTTTTTTAGGGTTTTTCTGTGTATTTCTGTTAATATCTAGAAGGTCATTTTAATGTTTCTTTATTTGTAGGGAAGGTTATTGACTGGAACCACGATAGGGCTAGCAATAGCTGGAGGAGCTTACGTGAGCACGGCAGATGAAGCACTTTTTGGTACATAATAAGATCTCAGAATTGATACATGATGCTCTGTTGGTAGCTTCCTGCTTTCATTTAGCTTGGCATTATATATTATATAGTGCCTGAAAACTATCTTGGATATTTATTTACTTGAAATGTTGATCAAGACTTTTTGGTCAGCACTTGGCAAGCTTTTCTATGATATGTGTTTTATTATGATTAAGAATATTAGCTTCTTTATCTTAAAACCTTCATTGACCTCTATTGAAAACTTATCTGTTAGTGAGGCTAGTGAACTATAGGGCTGGAACTTATAGAATGGTAGGTTTCTCTATATTTGTGGTGAAGTTCTTGCCTTTGTATTTGGTTCTTCTTCCACACTTGGTTGTTTGTGTGTTGGCTTTAACCTCTAGCATGTTTAGCTGTCTCCAGAAAAACAACCTCCAAGTGTTCATGTAAGGTTCTTCTCAAAGTATCATTTAATTTGGTGCTATGTTTGTATTGCTAAAACTCCTTCAAGGCCGGTTCCAAGCCTGGGTAAAAAAGAAGGGTTACGTTAAGTAGCTGACAGCCAACGCAAAACTCTGTCAAATCCCTTAAAACATGAATTACTAAATCAAATTATGCAAAGGATTAGGACGTTCCCGTTAAGAGATGCATTGCACCTGCCTTCGAATGTTTTAAAAAATAAGCAAGGGGCACTGCATCGGCACCTAGGTACGGTTATAAAAGTTGAGTTTGTATTGCTGAAAGTTAAATACACATTTGAAAAAACAAACTCACTCACATATCTATTACTCTCTGATATGCCTCCTTGATTTCTTTCCGTGTGTGTGTGTGTGTGAGAGAGAGAGAGAGAGAGAGAGAGAGAGAGAGAGAGAGACCACATTGACTGCATAAGTTCTGCACTTAAATTTGTAAACTCAGTGGTTTTCTCTTTATACATTATACGTTTGGATCGATACACGTGCACATGCATATATAACTCTGTGTGTGTGTCTGTGTTGATCGAGGAACCAAGTCGATATTTTGAGTGACCAATGAACTCTCTAATATAACCAAAATCATCAAGTTGAGGGTCAAAAACTTAGAACGGTTTTTGGTTTTGTGGATTAACTGAACTAGGTTAATTTTAGTTCAAGTGACTTTGGCTTTAGTTTCATCAATTTTCTTCAAGTATTATAAAAACAACAAAAAAGGAAGCCAATATATAGAATAACTATGAAGAGGAATTAGACACCATTTTAAAGTGCAATTCTGTTGAATACATTGTTTTGCTGGTCACATACTTATAATCTTTTGAACTAATGTTTAGAGTGTATTGTATCTTCATACTTCTTGATGGAAACCTAGCATATGCTAATGGAAATGTCAATGTGGTTTCAACTCTAGCATAGCAAAGCCTGAATTAAAAAAAAAAACTTGCTTTCCATCTAAAGCTCTGCAAATCTTTTTAAAAAATTAAAATCCATTCCATATTGAAAAAAATGTTTCTTGACATTGGACAAATGAAGAAATGGCAAAATATTATCATAAGTAACCCATATATACAAAGAAAAAGGTTTGCCTTATTAGTTAGTTTCTGTGGAACTCCAAACTAGTTCAGGGTCTAGCTGATCCAAACTTTTTCACTTTCATTTTCAGAATTCCAAACAAATATTTTGATCATGCGTGAAGCCATATCCCAACTGTTAATGCTCTATCTTATAACTAAATCAATTTTGCTTTAGAGGTCTCACTGATAACACTACAAGTTTTTTGGAAAACCTTCGTCATAACATCCACACTCCAAGTCTTTTTCCCTTTATCATAACTTCCATTTATGCTACCTCAGGCATTCTCCTTCATGCTGTTTTTAAAGTGGTGCTTGTTGCTGCATATGAAGATGTTGTCCCTAGATGCATTTCCTATATGCGGTTACCATATCCAGCAGGCTGGATAGGTTGTTTGCATTAGCATTATACATGCAAACACTTAGGCTTATCATTGCTCTAGTAGAGAGAATATGATATGAAAGCTTTTCACTGTGTTGCAGTCCTCCATTTAAACTCATTGCATTAGAGAGTTTTATGATATTAAAGTATGCATGGGATGTATTTTTTGGTATTTGAACTCCATGTTTGTCTTTATCCCATTAATCGTTGAGGTGCTTAACATTATTGCAGTGCTATAATTAATCGATGTGGGTTCAATAGCGAGGGCATTGTGGCGGTTGCAAAGCGTCTTGGTGCCCAACATGGAAGGAGGAAGATGGAAGAAACTTCAAGCTCGTCACCTTCGTCACTTGATGAAGTAAAGCTGGGAGGAAAAGCGGGTCCTGGTATTTTGGGTGTTAATCTTGGCAAGAACAAGACAAGTGAAGATGCGGCTGCTGACTATGTTCAAGGAGTCCATACTTTATCTCAGTATGCTGACTACCTGTTATCTCCTTAATCAACTTTTAATATCATGTTTCAAGGTTAATGACCTTATGATCTATGGTTATATGCAACTCGTCTTGTGCATGGGATGCCACCAGTTCATGACCAACTGGTTATAGTGAGTTCCTTTGGTTAATTGTAAGCAAGGTTGAATCCTGGCAGGACAAGTGGTGTTTTGATTGCCCTTGTAGGGGAACAAAAAGAACGAGGAAAGAAAAGAAGGAAAGAAAAAAGAAAAAAAAAGAAGGAAAAGAAAACAAGAAGGAAAGGAAGAAAGGAATGGAGAAGAAAAGGGAAAGAAAGGAAAGAAGGTAGAAAAAACGGTAGGAAGGATGAAAGTAAAAGAAAGGAAGGAAGGGAGAAGTAACAGAAAGAAGGAAGAAGGAAAGGAAGAAAAAAAGTAGAAAGAAGGAAGGGAGAAGAAAAGAAAGAAAGAAAAGGGATTCAATTGGTACTTGTTCATCTTTCGTAACTGGTTATAAACCATATAACTAACTCCCAATTTCCCGATATGGGACTATTGGGCAGGGCATCACAAAAAGAAATGAAAGGAAGGAATAAGAAAAAGAATGAAATAAAAGGAAGAAGAAAGGAACGGGATGGCTGAGACGGTTCCATCTGAAGAGACTTGAATTATTGATTTAATTGACTTGTTACATGTGCAACTAAACAGTAGATTATAACTGCAATTTTTGTGGCAACTGTAGTAATATGAAAACCTTGGCTGCGTAAAAAATCTAGTTCCTTGCAACTTAACAGATCGCAGGGCTTTTAAGGAATTAGAATGATGGGTTTTAAGGAAGCACTCTTTTTTAGTTGTTGAACTTTTCAACTGATTTTGAGAATTCAAGAACTTTGCATTGTTCAAGGAATATGGGTAGATTTAGGAAGGTTTCTCCCCTAGATTTGTACCTTAGCCATCAAGTATAAAGATATCCATGTGTATAGGGGCATCTTAACCATATATCTGGGTACTGTCTTCATGTGTTGCGTTATTTCTGTCACATTTTATACAGCTTTGGGAATTATCTACATTCCCATAGTTCTGCATAGCAACAAATGTCACACATATTATATCAATTTTTTTTTCAATTTGAAATGATGCCAATCTTTTGTTTGTCCTGAAACTAGCTGTTCCGACATTGTGCATTTGAATTTATTGTGTCATTATAAACAATGATTCCCAGATTATATCAAATACAACTGTTTCAAGACCAGAACCTGTAAGTAGACACCATTAGCTGGAGAATCTGGTGGTTTAAGCGGGAAGCCACTCTTTGATCTATCCACCAATGTTCTGAGGGAGATGTATATTCTTACTCGGGTATTGATCTGCATTCCTTTTCAGTGAACTGCATATTTTTTCCTGTTCTCCAGAATGATGTTTCTAACCCTAATCATTGCTCATTATTTTGTTCACACTAATTTGGTATTGTAATTTGACTTTGGAATACTTGCGTTTGCAGGGAAAAATTCCCCTTATAGGCTGTGGTGGTGTTAGCAGGTATTAGAATGTTGTAATTAGTAAGGATGTTGCTGGATGCTTGTTAAACAGAAATTCATCTCTATTAAATATTATCCAATACAGCGGTGAAGATGCTTACAAAAAAATTCGAGCTGGAGCAACACTTGTTCAGCTTTACACAGCCTTTGCCTATGATGGACCAGCACTCATTCCCCAGATAAAGGTATGTATTAGAACTTATTTTGTAACATTTTTGAAGCAATGCTTTTAGTTTATGCAAGATGGCTGTAAAAGCTCAACTTGGTCTTTTCGTAACCAAAAAAGTGATCATTTCATGATCACTCAAAATAGATCATTCTGTTTCTTCAATGTTTTGCATTTTGGTAAACTAATGAAAATAAGCTGTTTCTAGCGTTTAAAAAATAATCCTCTCTAATGTGCTTCTTTCTGCCCATAATTTCTACCTTACTGCATTTCTCTGCTTCTGCTGTGTGATCTTACCATTTATGTATCCTCTTATTCCATCTTTGCCATTCTCATGTGAAGTTCGAGTGTTATGACCATATTGACTCTAGGTTTTTTTTTCTTGCAAGTCTGATTTGTTTATATTGTATTTGCACAATCTGAGTCTTATTTCTTGTACATTGATGCTGGTCAGAATGTTTGTAATGTTCTAAAGCTGGGTAGCACCTCCCAAATTTTGAAAGTTGAAATTCTTGGATGGGACGCCTCTGAAAAAGATGCCCCTGTGAACTACTTCAATTGCTAGGCATTCAACTCTAGCAAGTCCCTTTCCTACTCCATTAATTGTGTGGGGGTCTCTCCTGTTTGCATCAATTTAAGTGCATTCAAAGATGCTTATAATTCCCACTTGTTTCTTTCTAGAAAGGATTGCCACCTGATAATTATTTTCATAAATGTGATGCTAGTCAAGTGCTTGTTAAATGATGTATATCATAGGCCTTCGAATTTGTTGCATTTTTAGTAGTGATGTCAGGGCTTAACTAGATTGTGATAAGAATATTTAATAAAGAATAAATTTTGATGTGTGAAAAAACATCTGAAGGCAAAATACTATGGGTGCAATTTACTGCTAAAAATTTTGTTAGGATATGACAAAAAAATATCCTCATGTAGAATCGCTGAAAATTATATGTCGAAGATCACTTTGAAGCAAAGCAGCACCAATGTCCAGAACTGGAGAATTACTTTTTGAGTTTTAAATTCTTAATAAATTAAATTGCTCGAATTTTTAAAGGTAATTTATATGCATTTTCCTTTTATTTTATTTTTGTGGAGGTAAGGAATTTTGCTAAAACATTAGTAGCTTAAAAAAAATCACAAGCCATACTCCATTAATCTCTAACTTAAGTCATTATCTAAACTTGAAATAAATAATATAATAAAACCTCTATAACAGCCTCAGAACAATCTTGATTGACCAATACAGTGTGGTGTCATACAACACAAGCCAACTTGGTCCTAAACAAGTCTCATTTCAGAAAATATGAAGCATTATTTAAGGCACTGTACAAGCACTGTCCGTACTGCCAATGATGACATTTATATCTGTCAAAATTTTAAACCATTCCTGACTGGTAGTGGATCTTTGATTTATCACTGCTCTTCAAGAGTTTGCGGGTAAATACCTTGCAAAGTTGAGTTCAGATTTTATTTTATTTTATTTTATTTTGGAGTTATGGTGGAGATTCACCATCCAGTTTCAGAGTT
>UESW01001804.1:0-97597 GCA_900491605.1 Calamus simplicifolius | reverse complement strand
ATCATCGATAGATTTTGTTCTTCATGAATTTTTTATTCATTGTTCTGAGATAAAGCTGGTTAGGAGAAGAGTTTCTCTAATACCATCATCGATAGACGCAAGGATCTAATGGCCATAGAAAACGCTTACCTGTGCCAATTGAAAGTCCGATGATAATTTGGAGATATGAATAAGTATAGAACCTTATCCACGAGCAGCTGAAGAGAAGGTGGTATTCAGCCTAACGATCATTCTTCGTCACAGCATTCCGTGGCTATTGCAGCCAGCCTCTTTTAGTTTAATGGGTTCGTGAGATTCGTTATCCGATCTCCATGCCTCTCGCTGGCTGCTGGATCCTTCATGGAAACTCCCTCCCGTTCCAACCTTCTTTTAACCTCCTAAAGGCCCTGTTTCGCGTTGGAAATGCTTGTCATGTCAAGGCTTCTTTCTAGGCCAAGGAACCTCAAAACAGTTTCGCTTATATAATTATCAGCTGTCGTAAATTGAGATATGTTTCATGACACAGGTAGATGTTTTATCTAATCAAAAATAGGTAATTGATCATGAAATATTTGAACACAATGCGTATAACCGGCCATGGCATCGTTTCTATTGCAATACCTTGTCATTAGATTTCAGCCAAGGTATCTATCTGGATATCTAGGGACATTTTGACGCTGGCCACCTACCATGATGGTTGGGGCTTGGCTTTTTGTGGTGCCAAATCATGATGCCACCAGTTAATAATAATTCGATCCCTTTTATATGTTTAGAATAGTATACTTCTGTGAGACGGCATTAGGATAATAGGGGGAGTTCTATTTGGCCCGCGAATATTGCTGAGGAGTTTCCCATGCCAAAGTAAGAAAATGATCTTTTTACCTCTAAATTTTTTGAACCAAAATATCCCTACCTACTAAACAGTCCCCCTCACCCCCCCCCCCCCCTCAAGAGCCCCCTAAATAGCCCCCGAGCCCTCCAAACAGCCCTTCAGAGCCCCTGCTATCTTTCTTTCCGCCTGCCTCACTCTGGATCTTCATTAGATCGTCGATTGAAACGATTTAAGGTTGAAATCAAGCAATGGACAAGCAATTAATAATTTATGAAAGTGCTACGATCGCAAAGGTTAGTGTGTGTGATCCGTTGTCATTTTTTTTCATGATTCGAGCGTTGTTCGGCTCTGTGTGGTCGAACAGGTGAGCTCTGTTCGGCCACACAGGGTCGAACAACGTAAATATGTTCGGCCTACCAGGACCGAACAGAAAAAATCTTTCTTCTGTTCGAAAGAAAAATTGCTTCTGTTTAGTGACATAGATATGTTCGGCCTACTAGGGCCGAACAGAAGAAATCTTTCTTCTGTTCGAAAGAAAGATTGCTTCTATTCGACCTTGTGTGGCCGAACAGAAATCCTCTGTTCGGCACACAGGGCCGAACAGAAGAAATCTGTTCGGCCCTGAGTGGTCGAACAGAATGTTTATTCTCTATTTTTTGATTAATTATGATTAGGGTTTAAAATTATCATTTGATCGTGCAGGACGATGTTTCGACCGAATGCAGCGTGATTGGCTCAGATTGTGCAATGGATTACACAAATAAATTTACAACTTACAAGGTAAAATTTAATTACATTTCTTTTCGTATTATTGACTTAGCAATGTTTAAAATTATCTATCAATATAAAACTATTATTTTCATTCTTTTGACATTGCAGGCTTTTTTTAATTTCTAAAAAAATGAACGGGTGACGTGGTTTGGATGCTTGGCCGGTGGTGCTCACTGTTTGTTTTAGTGATCAGTCTGCAGTTGTTACTGTTTATGGTGTTCGTGGCACGTTGTGTCTATGTGTGTGCTTGCGGGATGTAAATTTCTTATTACTGGGAGGAATGTTTGTGGTCACAGCTTTTTATCGATGTCTCGTATTCTCACTACCTTTTATTCTAAGGTATGAAAATTGTGTCATGTTTTCCTTATTTCTTCATAATTACCTCGCTTTTCTCTCTCTCTCTCTCTCTCTCTCTCTCTCTCTCTCTCTCTTTCATCATGCAACAGAGTTACATGCATTTTTTTTTTAATATGTATGAAATTTTTACTATCTAAAATTTTGGCTGGAGACAAAAAGCAAGGTAATAGTGTTAAGCTAGATATATAATTATTAGAGTTATAAATTTAATAAGAGAGATAATGATGTGCTGACCACTTGTCTCCATGGATGTTACATGATGAATAACTTAAAATTAGATATATTGAGAAGAATATGGACATATTATGACTTAAAAGATCATTATTCAAAAATATTTTAGTTCACTTATGACCCTTCTTAATAATAAACCTTTAATTATCTCCTCTTTCTCCATCTAATGACATAAAAAAAAAAAGAATAGAAAGAAGAGTAAATCATATATCATCATTAAACAATTGATAATTATCGCCCCAATTTGATTTCAATTCTCTATGTGGATCCAGATGACATCAATAGCCACTAAAACAACTAACTTAACTGTTTGAATTGACCAAATATCATTAATAAATATCTTTACAAACCAATTTAAACTTCCTTACATAGATCGAGGTATTCTCAATAATATCACAATTTAATTGATTCAATTGACTACAATAATTCAATGCAAGCCTTTTAAATAGTCCATAAGATTTCTTACAATATTAAAAAATAATAATTTAAACTCCTTGAGCATCTCCGAATATCATCAATTTATTCAAAGAGGATCAAGTACCTGACTTATAAGGTTTATAAAAATTGCCAAGTTATTTGCTATAAAAAAGGTGCATCTAGAAGGTCAATATCTACTCTTATCTTGAAAGCAATCTTAGAAATATTCCTTATCATATTATAATTGATGGAATCATAATGGAGGTTGATCTTTGGAAATAATTTGTATCACTTATAGCTGATCGACAAATCATTCACCTAAAGAAAGATACATAATCAAAAATTATGGAACACATCAAATGACTTCTAATGAAATCCCTATCTAATAACTCTTATAATTGATTCCTCAGCCGAAGCTATCTTGTAAGGAGCATTTGAAATAAATTATACGATAGGACTTAGGTCAATTAAAGATCTACCTCTCAATCTGAGATAATCCTGGTAGTTCCTTAAGAGAATATCACAAAATCCTTATTACTAGAATTCCTTATTTCTATCACTATTGAGAGTCTTCCACATTTTATCTTCAAAACTTTTTGATTATTCATAGCCATGATCGATCCCAAAGACTAATGGGGTCCATCCCTCTAAAAATATGATCACTAATTAACTAAAATCTGAAACCATAATTCCTTCAATAATAACACATTATGAAGGCAACCATTTCACATTCAAGATAATATTAATGTTCATCAACTCTATAGCTGATAGATCGCTATCAATCCTAAACTTTCAACATCAATAATGCAGATTCTACTATTAAAATTACTATCAACCTTAAACTTTCAACATCAATAATGCAAGTTCTACTATTAAAAGATATCCCCCTCTGTTGCTGCCAAATCACTTGCGATGAGCGTTGGGTGAGCTGAGATCTCTGCAGGCCCTCGAGAATGCAGAGAGGTCACGTCTTCTTTCTAGAGCCTGCAAAAAGTCCTGGACCGATGGTTCCGGTGGGGATCCTCCGATGCCCAAGTCAGTAGTTTGTAGAACAGAAATGTTTGTTTGAGTAGAACTTGAGAGAGAGAGAGAGATCCCTTTGCATTGAGCTCGGGTCATCCTCTTATACCTGTCTGGGGGTCCCGTTTACCTCGTTCCGTTGGAACCGTCGAATCTTCCTCGTTGGGATAAGTTTCTCCGAACGGCAAGTGGTTAAGCCATTGCTGGATGAAGGCTGCTTGTAGCGGTAACTGCTGAGCGTGCTAGCACTTGCCCGTGATTTCAGTGAGGGAGGTACACGGCAATAGACCTCGAATCACTGGATCTGTTGCATGAGATGGGTCATTGTGCATGCGAAAAAGGCAAGTTAGGACCGAAGCCGTTGTTGGAAGCCGGAGCAAGAGGCCGTCGCTGGAGGCCGGAGCCAGAGGCCGTCGCTGGAGGCCGGCGCTGGAGGCCGGAGCCAAAGGCCGCTGGAGGCCGAAGTCAAAGGCCAGCGCTGGAGGCCAGCCCTGGAGGCCGGAGCCAAAGGCCAGCGCTGGAGGCCGTCGCTGAAGGCCGGCGCTGGAGGACATTGCTGGAGGCCGGAGACAAAGGCCAGCGCTGAAGGTCGTCGCTGGAGGCCGGAGCCAAAGGCCAGCGCTGGAGGCCGGCGCTGGAGGCCGTCGCTAGAGGCCGGAGCCAAAGGCCGTCACTGGAGGCCATCGCTAGAGGCCAGCACTGGAGGACGTTGCTGGAGGCCGGAGCCAAAGGCCAGCGCTGGAGGCCATCGCTGGAGGCCGGCGCTGGAGTTCTATTTCTGGGTTTTGCTGTCACATCATTATTTCTGAAATCATGCAAAAGATAATACCACCCGAAGGAAACGATCAACCGTATTAGATGCCCCCTGCCCCTGAGATGGGTGAGCGCACAATCACCCGCGAAAGGGGTGTTAATATCCTCTGGGTGGCCGATTTTCGCGCCATCATTTCGCATGTCCGGACTGTTGGGATTAGAGAGGATTTCCCTTGAGCAGTGAGCCACAAAAGGCGAGCGTCATCATTGTGGTAAGGCCAATGCCCTCTCTCTATTGGTGGAGCTCTTTGTGTTTATCACACTGGTAGGCCGCCAAAGCGCCTTCCATTCAAGGTGGACACGTGGCCAGAACGGACGATCGTGGGATGATTTGAAATGGGGCTATAAGAGGAAAAAAAATCATCCTTATCCTCCCATCCTTCCTTCTCTTACGTTGTTGCTTCCTCTCCAGTCCGCAAGCGTCCATTCGTCTCCCGTGTTTGTTCTCTCCTCGTGCTCCTTTGATCCTAGCTCAAGTTTTCCAGGTTAGTCTCCATGGCTTCCTTGCCTTCTTGTTCCATTTTCGATTCCGAGGGTATTCCCCCACCCCTTCTCAAACTTCCGCTTCCTTACCAAGCCAGTGGTCTACCCCCTCCTCTAATCACTCCTTGCCGGAACGGCAGCCGGTCAGACCCTCCGTAGCCGGGAGTCATCTGACCGACGGGCGGATCTCCGCCCGGAGTCGTCCGACGACTGCTGGTCCTTCCAGTACCGTCAAGGAGTCCCCCGAAGGGACTGCTTCCACTATGTCTGCTCAAGACATATAAATCTGAAAGCCAAGTATAGCTTTCCGCCAAACCTTCGTTTGTTCTACCCTGCTCCTAATGACAGGGTGACCTCTTCCCGTCCCGGGAGAGTTGCCTTGTACGAGCCTTCTTTAAGGTCGGACTTCGACTACCTATCCACCCTTTCATTCTCAATCTTCTGGACCGATATTCTCTAACACCTTCCCAGCTAGTTCCTAACTCGATCCGAACCATCGCTGGATTTCTGGTTCTCTGTCACCTGCAAGGCATAGAGGCCAGCATCTCCTTATTCCGTAGCTTATATACCCTCCGCAAGCAATCATGTTGGTGGTCCTTCACCCCTAGGTCCAACAGGATCCTTAAGTTGTACCTTCCTACCTCCGTTAAAGGATGGAAGGATAAGTTCTTTTTTGCTGATATCGATGGGGTGCACGGAAGCTGGGGGACACCCAACATTGATGCCAAAAGAGATTCCTCCATCCTTCCAAGGATCGAATGTCATTCGGGCAGCTTCTGACTGCCGATGTCCCTCGGTGCAATAAACTTCTAGCCGATGAAAACCTTCGTCTCGCCGACTTAATTCCTTTGAGTGGTGAGCACTTGATTACTCACCTTCTTTTTTCTTTCCCCCCCCCCCCCCCCTTTTTTTATTTTATTCATCTTCCGCCTTTATAGGGATGGCGCCATCGCTTTGCGAACTCAGGCAGGCGGCCACTAAGAAGAGCAAGGCAACGGGGAATGAGTCCCTTATTGAGAGGATGGTCGTTGCCAAAATCCCGAGGAGGGACGACGCGGGAAGGGCCGATGCTGGAGGGGCTAGAGTCGTGAAGCCCCTGCGTGCCAAGGTTTTGAAGAAGGCCGACGCTGGAAGGGCCGATGCTGGTGAGGCCGACACTAAAAGGACCAAAGTTGCAGATCCCCCGCACGTGTGTGAGGCAGCCAGAGCCCAAGCCGACGAGCCCGCCAAGGAAGACATGGTAAGGGCCGAGGCCAGCGAGGAAGTCGGGCGGGGCCACGTAAGAGAAAGATCACCTTCGGTTCCAGCTCCTCCTGTCATCCTGCTCGATCCTTCTCCAGAGCAGGTTGCAAAAGCGCTGTCACCCCCGCCCGAAGCCATGGAGACGGAGCGGGTCCCTGCAACAATAGGGCTAACTCCCACAGCTATCCTACTCCCCGTAGAGGCAACAACCGAAGCGCCTCCACCATCCATGGGCCGGAGGTAGCAGAGTCAGAGGCGGAATCTTCCTCCGCGGCCCCTGTGCCAGGGGAAAGGAGGGGCGTTGACCCTTCCTTCCAATCACTGTTAGCGAACCACAGCCGCTGGGCCGAACGGGCCTTAGATGAAGCATCTGTGGTAGAGATGCAGGAATTTCTCCGGCATCAAGGGAGAGCCACCTTCTTCCGCGAGGCATCTGTGACACATCTTTGGGTGAGCCTTTGCCCCATTATCATTTTCCTCTTTGTTTTGCTTGCTCTATTTTGCTTTTTAATATTGACATTCCCTTTAGGCACTGAACTCTCTGATCGCCATGAGGGAACTTTGGACCCTGAGTGATGCTGCTCTCGACCAGTCGTGGGAGGAGATGTTATCACTCCAAGCTAGGGCAGAAAAGGCAGAAATGGCTTTGGAGGATACCCGGGCCACCCTAAAGGGCGAAGTCGAAACCATCCGGCTGGGAGCCGAGAAGGCCGAGTACACGCTGGAAGTTGCCCAGCGTCGTGCAGCCAATGAGCTGATAACGCTCAGGCGGCCGAGGAAAAGCAAAGGATGGCCGAGGAGGCTGAAGGTGGTGGAATCAGAAATGTGCATCTTGAAGACTCAATTGGATTCCGCCTCCATTGAAATAGACGCAGCCAAAGAGGCCGCCCGCCAGTCCGACGCCAAGATTGTCGACTTGGAGGCGGCGGTGACTGAGGCCAAGAGGGAGGCCGTCGAGTCCGAGCAGAGAGCCCTCGAGGTGGAGAAAAGAGCTGCAGAGGCCGTAGAGGATTTCAGAAAGTCTAAAGCCTTTGATAAGGAGCTAGCCGAATCAGCAGCATTTGCTTATAATGCCGGCTTCCAAGACTGCAAGAAAAAAATCCAAGAACTCTACGACCTGAAGGATATTGAAGGGCTGAAGCAGATGACATCCCTGAAGATGATGACCCAGCCCCAAATAACCCTTAGTAGTTTTTTTTTTTGTATTGCTCTAAGCCCGACTCAGGTCGGCAATTTTGTAACCTTTTAGCCATCAATGAATGTTTTAACCCTCATTGCGTGCCTTTGGTTATAATCAGCTTTAGTTGTGTAAGCTGTCATGAATCACCAACCAATGGTGCCTCGTCAGATAGGTCGCGCGAAATGTGATTGTTCACCAAAACATTGTCACGAATTACCGATGCAAGGAGCCAGTCTTTAGTGCCGACGCGAGGAGCCGGTCTTTAGGTCCGACGCGGAGAGCCGGTCGTTAGTTGTCGATGCGGAGCCAGTCTTTGTTGCCAACGCGGAGCTGATCTTTGGTGCCAACGCAGAGTCGGTCTTTCATGCCGACACGGAGCCGGTCTTTAGTGCCGACGCAGAGCCGGTCTTCATGCCGACGCGAAGCCGGTCTTAAATTGCCGGTGTGGAACTGGTCTTAAATTGCCGGTGTGGAACCGGTCTTTGATACCGACGCGGAGCCGGTCTTTAGTGCCGACGCAGAGCCAGTCTTCATGCCGACACAGAGCCGGTCTTAAATTGCCGATGCAGAGCCGGTCTTAAATTGCCGGTGCGGAACCGGTCTTTGATTGCCGGTACGGAACCGGTCTTTGGTGCCGATGCGGAGCCGGCCTTTAGTCTTTGGTGCTGATGCAGAGCCGGTCTTGAGTATGCCGATGCGGAGCCGATCTTTCATGCCGATGCGGAGCCGGTCTTTAGTGCCGACGTGGAGCTGATCTTTAATGCCAACGCGGAGCCGGTCTTTAATTGCCGGTGCGAAACCGATCTTTGATTGCCGATGTGGAACCGGTCTTTGGTGCCGACGCAGAGCCGGTCTTGAGTGTGCCGACGCGGAGCCGGTCTTTAGTGCCGAGCATACTCATTCAAAAATAATGCGAACATTTCAAACACCAATAGATTCAAATTAATTAAGATAGCACTTTACTGATAATACCGGCGTAAATTGTCGGCGTTCTAGGTGTGAGGAAGCGGTTTCCTGTCTAGCTCTTCAACTTTGTACGCCCCGTGGTGAAGTACCTCCTTGACACGGTATGGTCCTTCCCATTTTGGTGCCAGCTTGCCCCCCTCTATTGGCTTTGACACTTCAGCTCTTCGCAGAATGAGATCTCCGGAATGGAACGTCTTGGATCGCACTCGAGCATTGTAGTACTTGGCCGCTCGCTGATGGAATGCTGCCATGCGAAGCTGTGCTTGGTCTCACAATTCTTCCACCAAATCTAGATCGGCTCGCAGCTAGTTTGAGTTGCTTTCTTCGTGGTATAATTCTGTCCAGGGACTGGGAACTCCTATCTCCACCGGAATGACCGCTTCGGTCCCAAAGACTAGGCTGAAAGGAGTTTCCCCAGTAGGGGCTCACGGCGTCGTGTGGTAGGCCCACAGTACACTTGGGAGTTCTTCCACCCAGCGCCCTTTGCAGCTATCTAGCCGAGCCCTGAGTCCTTGGAGGATGATGCGATTGGTTACCTCGGCTGCACCGTTGGTTTGGGGGTGCCCCACGGAGGTGAATCGATGATGGATGCCTAGGCCATCGCAGAATTCCCGGAAGGCCATGTTGTCAAACTGTCAGCCATTGTCAGTAACAAGGGTGTGCGGTAGCTCGAACCGGCACACCATAGACTTCCAGAAGAAAGTCCTTATTTTGACCTCCGTGATCTTAGCGAGAGCTGCCTCGATCCACTTAGTGAAATGGTCGACGGCTACCACTAGGAACTTGCGTTGTCCGAAGGCTGGAGGGAACAGTCCCAGGATGTCCATGCCCCACTGTGCGAAGGGCCAGGGTGCAGCCAAGGGGGTCAGCTGGGATGCTAGTTGATGTTGAATGTTGGCATGGCGCTGGCAGCTGTCACACCTCTTGACAAGTTCGGATGCATCCTCCTTCATTGTCAGCCAATAATACCCCTGCCGTAGGGCTTTGTATGCAAGAGCTCTGCCCCTTAGATGGCTTCCACATATACCTTCATGTATCTCTCGCAGAATATAATTAGCTTCGGTGGGACCGACACACCTAAGAACTGGGTATGAGAACGACCTCCGATAGAGCTTTCCCTCCATTATGAAAAACTTTGGGGCCCATCTTTTAAGTTTCCTAGCTTCGGTAGGGTCTTCTGGGAGGGTACCCTCGATAAAGTAACGGACATAGGCGTCCATCCAGGAAGGCTCCTGCTCAACTGGTAGAGTTTCTCTTGATATGTTAATACTCGGGGCTTCTAAGTGCTCTACATAAGCTCTTCCCAGCATCCCATCAGCTGAGGTGGCAAGATGGGATAAGGCGTCGGCTCTAGCATTCTCCTATCGAGGGATGTAGTTGACGTTAAAGTAAGCCAAGGGAAAAGCTAGCGTTTGCACCATACTTAAGTAGCGGGACATGATGGGATCCCTTGCTTCGTATTCCCTTGCAATTTGGCAAGCGACCAGTTGGGAGTCGGTGAACGCCCTAAGGCATTTCATCCCAAGCTCTTGAGCTAATCTCATCCCGGACAACAAAGCTTCATATTCTGCCTGATTATTAGTGGCCGGAAAGAGGAAGCAGAGTGCACACTCGGTTACAACCCCATCCGAGTTGGCCAAGATGAGGCCTGCTCCGCTCCCTTGAGAATTCGATGCTCCGTCTACATGAAGAACCCATTCATCATCACTGGTTCCGGGGGCTGAGTGTCTGTAGAAGGTTCTTCAGGTTTCTCCTTTCCCCAAGTGCATTCGACCAAAAAATCTGTCAAGACTTGAGACTTCATGGCCGACCAGGGGCGAAAAGACAGATCGAATTCTCCCAACTTAAGGGCCCACCTTGCCAGCCGACCGGAAGTATCCGGGCGAGCGAGAACTGTCTTCAGAGGTTGGTTCGTGATCACCGCGATCGGGTGGGCTTGGAAGTATGGCCGCAGCCGCTGGGCAGACACGATCAACGTGAAGATAATCTTCTCCATCTTTGAGTACCTGGTCTCTACATCGTGGAGCACCTTGCTTGTGTAGTATACTGGCTTTTGCGTGCCATTGGTGTCCACGTGGACCAGCACAGAACTAACGGCTTCAGGAGAGGCCGCGAGATATAGAAGGAGTTCTTCTCCACCTGTTGGCTTGACTAGCAGAGGTGGGGTAGATAAGAATTCCTTTAACCCCTCGAACGCCTTCTGGCATTCTTTCATCCATTCAAATTCAATGACTTTGCGGAGCGCCTTGAAGAAAGGTAGGCACCTTTCAGCAGACTTGGACAGGAAGCGACTTAAGGCGGCCACCCTTCCCGTCAGGCGCTGTATTTCCTTCTTGTTGGCGGGAGGCCTCATGTCCAAGATGGCTTGGACTTTGTCCAGGTTTGCCTCGATCCCTCGCCGGGTTACCATGAAACCCAAGAACTTTCTGGCTGTCACCCCAAATGCACACTTGCGTGGGTTCAGCTTCATCTAGTACCGACGGAGGTTGTCAAAAGTCTCCGTTAGGTCCGCGATATGGTCAGTGGCGTGGACGCTTTTTGTCAACATGTCATCCACGTACACTTCCATGTTGCGTCCTATCTGGCCTTCGAAGACTTTGTTCATCATCCTTTGGTAGGTGGCTCCCGTGTTCTTTAGCCCGAAAGTCATTACCCTGTAGCAGTATAACCCCTTCTCAGTTATGAAGGAGGTAGCTTCTTCATCCGCCGGATTCATCCGGATCTGGTTGTATCCAGAGAAAGCATCCATGAAGCTAAGGACCTCATGGCCGGATGTGGCGTCCACTAGTTGATCAATCCGGGGCAGGGAAAAGCTGTCCTTAGGGCATGCCTTATTGAGATCGGTGAAATCCACGCACATTCTCCAGCTCCCATTGGTCTTACGGACTAGCACCACGTTGGCCAACCATTCGGGGTAATGGACCTCCCGAATATGGCCCGTAGCCGTTAATTTGTGAACTTCCTCATCGATAGCTTTCTGTCTATCTAGAACGAAGTTTCTTTTTTCTGTCGGACCGGCCGACACTCTGGCCTGAGGTTGAGCCGATGGGTGATCACTTCTTCGGGGACGCCCGGCATGTCTGAGGACGACCATGCAAAGACGTCAGTGTTGGCATGCAGGAAAGTAAGAAGTCGATCACGTGCCTCTTCTGGAAGCAACACCCCCACCTGAACAGTCCTTGCCGGGTCATCACCCAAGGGGAGGGTCAGAAGGTGCTCGGCTGGCTCTCCCCTCCTTCCCAGCTCCCAGGGATCGAGTGGCTCAGAGGCTATTGCCGACGCCGCTTTCAGCGGGCTGGAAGACAAATGATAGCAAAGCGGTGGCGGGCTTTGCTCCCCTTTCATCTCTCCGACTCCTTCATCAGTGGGGAACCTTACCAATAATCTCTTAGTGGAGATCACGGCATCTAGCAAATTCAATCTTGGTCTCCCCAATATAGCGTTATAAGCCAGTGGGACCCGGACCACCAAGAAATTTATAACCACGGTGCTCTGACATGGAGGGATTCCGACCGTGATTGGAAGAGCAATCTCCCCCTCAATGCTCACCGAGTCTCCAGTGAAGCCATTAGAGGCGCAGCAATGGGTCGGAGGGAAGACTTCGACAAATTCATCCAAACAAAAGCCTTGTAGCTCAAAACATCCACCGAACTCCCACTATCAACTAAAATTCTTTTTACAGGATGTTTGGCTATAGTCATGGATATGACGACGCTGTCGTCATGCTTATTAACTACCCCATCTAAATCCTTTCCAAAGAAAGAAATTACAGAATCTATTCCCTCTCGCTGTCTCTTTGAACCGCCACCTGCCCCCCAGGAAATCATAGCTATGGTCTTCTCCGTTGGAGCATTGTCCACGCCAGCCGGAAGTATCGGAGGCACCGATGGACCCGAAGTGGGAAGGTTTCCCCTTCGAACGAATTTGCCCAGGTGACCCTGTTGAACCAGCTCCTCAATGGCTTTCTTCAGATGGCGGCAGTCCTCGGTGTCGTGACATAGTCTCAGTGGTACCGGCAGTAAAACTCCTTGTTGCGGGGGGTCCCATATTTCAAAGGAGCTGGACGCTTGAAATAAGGTTCCTCCTCGATCTCCAGCAGGATGTGAGATATAGGAGCCATGAGGGGAGTGAATTGCTCCTTAGGAACAAGCGTCTGTGGTCGACGATCTGAGCGGTGAGGAGGCTCAGGCTTCCGAGGTCGTGCACCGGCATGATCAGCAGGCGGTGGTTTCTTACTGGTGTTCTTGTCAACTTTTCTCCTGAAAGAATCTGCCCCGTCGGCGCGGATGTACTTCTGTGCTCGGCTCAGAAGCTCGACATAAGAACTCGGAGGCTTCTTGTCCAGTGAATAGGCAAACCTGGATGGACGAAGTCCTCGTTTTAATGCCAAAGTGGCTACGGAGTCTTCCAGATTGTATACCTCCAACGCTGCTTTCTTAAATCGAGCGACAAAGTCCTTCAAGGTCTCGCCACTCCTCTGCTGGACAGCAAATAGGCTATCAGCTACTCGTGGGATCTTTCGATAGGCATCAAAGTGGGCCAGGAAAGATCGCTCGAGTTGCCGAAACGAATTGATGCTGCATGGAGGCAAGCGGAAGTACCACGCGCGTGCCGCCTTGTGAAGGGTGGCCAGAAAGGCAACGCATAAAAGGAAGTCCGTCGCTCCCTGGACCTGCATGAGGACCTTGTAGCTTTCCAGGTGGTCCAGGGGGTCCGTCGTGCCATCGTACGGATCCAGTTGGGGGAGACGGAGCCGGGGCGGGACCGGTTCCTCCATGATACGCCGGGAAAGTGGGGGGCGACGCTCATAGTCCGTCCCGTGAGGATTAGCGATCCGGCAGCTAAGCTCCTCCAACCGTCGATGATACTCATCGAGCTGTTGCTCGGCCCGATGGGTAGTTTTCCTGAGGGTGCCATCTCGAGATGAATCGGAAGAAGAAGCCGAAGAAGATCGCCGGCGTAAGGAACGCACCCGTCTGGACTCTCTCTCCTCCGGCCAATGGTGGGAATGACCGGAGTGGCGAGAGGGGGACCGCCGTTGCTTCGAGGCCCCTCAGCGATGAGGTTCAGGGGGTGAGCGACGGGAGACCTCAGGTGGGGTCCCGCCTTGGTGAGACTGGACTATCCCCCGCACCCCTTCATCGAGCGCAGGGGGTTGAGGTGCAGTAGCCAAATAATTGTCTTGCAGTCCCCGTACCATTATCATCAGGTCCTGTACCTGGTGAGCTAGAACCTCGAGTCGGTCAGGCCGGCTTATCTGTGCAGGGGGCGGAACATGGAGGTTGGCCTCCGATTGCTCAGCCCGTGGAATGTGCTCCGCGGCTTGACTGGAGGAAGCCTCCTGTGCTCGTGTAGTCACCATCATCTCCCTCACAGAATTGGTGGGGTCACAGGGAGAACTTTCGTCTTCCTCCCGTGCGAACTGGCCCCCCTACCTGGTGCGCCAATCTATTGCTGCCAAATCACTTGCGATGAGTGTCGGGTGAGCTCAGATCTCCGCAGGCCCTCGAGAATGCAGAGAGGTCACCGTCTTCCTTCTAGAGCCTGCAAAAAGTCCCGGACCGGTGGTTCCGGTGGGGACCCTCCGACGTCCAAGTCAGTGGTTTATAGAACATGAATGTTTGTATGGGTAGAACTTGAGAGAGAGAGAGAGATCCCTTTGCATTGAGCTCGGGTCCTCCTCTTATACCTGTCTGGGGGTCCTGTTTACCTTGTTCCATTGGAACCATCGAATCTTCCCTGTTGGGATAAGTTTCTCCGAACGGCAAGTGGTTAAGCCGTTGCTGGATGAGGGCTGCTTGTAGCGGTAACTACTGAGCGTGCTAGCACTTGCTTGTGATTTCAGTGAGGGAGGTACACAGCAATAGACCTCGAATCATAGGATCTGTTGCATGAGACGGGTCATTGTGCATGCAAAAAAGGCAAGTTAGGACCGAAGCTGTTGTTGGAAGCTGGAGCCAGAGGCCGTCGCTGGAGGCCGGAGCCAAAGGCCGTCGCTAGAGGCAGAAGCCAAAGGCCAGCGCTGGAGGCCAAAGCCAAAGGCCAGCGCTGGAGGTCGTCACTGGAGGCCGGCGCTGGAGGACGTTGCTGGAGGCCGAAGACAAAGGCCAGTGCTGGAGGCCGTCGCTGGAGGCCGGAGCCAAAGGCCAGCGCTGGAGGCCAGCACTGAAGGCCGTCGCTAGAGGCCGTCGCTGGAGGTCGGCGCTGGAGGACGTTGCTGGAGGCCGGAGCTAAAGGCCAGCGCTGGAGGCCGTCGCTGGAGGCCGGCGCTGGAGTTTTATTTCTGGGTTTTGCTGTCACATCATTATTTTTGAAAATCGTGCAAAAGATAATACCACCCGGAGGAAACAGCCGGCCGTATCACCCTCCTTGACATATAACTCAAAAATCAAATTTAATGATTCAACTTCAAACTTCCACTTAGATATAGCGGATAAGATAGATTAGATCAAAATCATAATATGAATAAATTGATGTCCTCTTAGTCATTTCTATCATCAATTTCAACTTTCTATCTATATGTTATATTACATATATTTACCTATCTTACATTGTATCTTTAATTAAAACCTCATCTACCCACACTCCCTAAGGGTCTAAAGCCTAAGCTCTGATACTACTCTATATCGTGACCTTCAATTTGTAGCCTAGTTCAGGGATATCGTAACATAACCACATACTATTAAAGTAAACCCTAAGAGCATGCAAGGCCTTCTAAATCTCAACATGAATAATATAACGATAATCCAAAATAATATCAGCGAAAACTAAATCCATAAATCTTACAAATCATCAACTAGTACATAAATATTTATATGTCAACCTTAATATACATATTAATATATTTACAATGCCAAATGATGTAGTAAATTATATACTATTCTCACTCCTAATGCCCAACTCTCAGATATGGATCCAGTAGATATGCGTCGCCATTATCCTCCATGACAAAGTAGAAGGATAACAAGCTAAAAGCCTAGTAGAAATTCTACTTATAACATCATAAATATGCTAAGAAAACTAGAATAAATGATATATTAAAATATATTTTTACAGAAGTAATATAGCATATTTACACATCAACTATAAAACCTTTAAACCAACCATGTTTACATACCAACATAAATTAGAATAAATGCCAAAATTATTAACATAACCACATTTCCATATCTCAATCTTCTATATACTGTTGATACATACTGGTAAATTTTATGTTAATAGTTCATGTATGGCATTCTAACCTAGAGATATATGTACACATAAATTGATTCTCATACTAATGCTCAATATAATAAACTCAGCCACATCATATCTATAAACTATAATTGATTCTATATTTGCCTCTCATGACTTTTAAATCCTTTCCTAGTATCGATGGTGTAGGTCAGTGTAGAATTATATTATTATTGCCCGACTTAGTACCACGTATCAATAGTAACATCTTATCCATAAACTTAATCAATTTTAGCGCTATAATAGATCACTCTGCATACTAAAGATATATATATTGATGAACCTTATAACAATAGTTCATGTCTTAATAGTCTAACCATACGGTATACACATGCACAGATTTATCTTCATACTAATGCCTAGCATATAAAACTTAGCCACGTCATATCCATGGATCATAATTGTTCTATACTAATCTCTTATGATTTTTAAGTCCTTTCTCGATATCGCTAGTTTAGGCCAGTAAGAAATCATACAAATATTACTAGAACTAGTACCACGTATCGATTGTAAAAATTATGCACATCTCAGTAACTAGTCCACATACTCACATCACAACTCATATTCAACAAAATCAAACTGTACCATATTCAAAATAACATATCTCAACATATATCATACTCATAAATCTCAATTCAAAGCCAAAATAATTCATAACAAAATAATATACTATCACATATAAACAACTCCAAAATAAACCATCATGCTCAAATAAGATATGCCAAAATTTCAACAATAAAGATGTGATGTATGCAGGCATGCTAAGCATGAAATATATTGTATAATAGCAAGTGCAGAACTTCAACCTTAGATCACTAATCCTAATAGTCTTTTCAGTCAGATCACATCAATAATTACCTATTTTTAATAAAATAATTAATTAATATACTAAAATTCATAATTTTAAAAATCAATATTTGCCCTTCTAGCCTATATTTTAAAGATTACCACTTTTCCCCTCCTAACTATGCTTAATTAAGTCATCATACTTAGTTAAATCATTTGGTAATTATCTAATTAACTTTTTCAAAATAATATTAAATGAGCTAATTGCAAAATTATCCCTTCTAACCCATTCTTAATCACCTTATAATGTTCATCAATCATTATTCAAATGAAATTACTCATTAGCTAATCAATGTTTTTAACCAACAAATTAAGTTGTATTGAATTTACTTTGCTTACTTAGATCATTAGGGAATTAATTAGGTCACTAGTAGACTTAACTAAAGTTTAATTAGGTTAACCCATCATCAATTTACCTAAACCCATTTTAATTCAACATAATTAACATTTAGTTAATAATAACATTTAATTTCATAAACTAATTCACAGCTTGGCCAAATTTTGGATTTTGGTTTAACACCATAGAGCTCTCCCAATTTATCAAGGTTCACAGCATGGCCTTGGCATACCTTGCACTGGCAAGGGATGGCCATCTAGTCCACATGGCAATGACGGGACCGTGACGTGGCAAAGATTGGATAATATGGCGAACCGTTGCTCGGA
Source organism: Calamus simplicifolius (assembly GCA_900491605.1). Classification (NCBI taxonomy): domain Eukaryota; kingdom Viridiplantae; phylum Streptophyta; class Magnoliopsida; order Arecales; family Arecaceae; genus Calamus; species Calamus simplicifolius. The sequence goes on along the minus strand of UESW01001804.1, from coordinate 80,564 downwards.
GCACGGACGCAAGGCACGGATGGGCGCATGGCGCACACGGTCGGATGCATGGCCGAAGGCCTAAGGCGGGATTTCGGTTGCTTGCAAAGGGAAGTTCGGGTGGTTCCACAAACTTTCTTGCCTATGTGGCTCGCGGTTGGAATGGACCAAGGCTCAGACCGGGCGGTCGCCAGGAATTTGAAAATTCCAGCGGTTGGGGAACTGTCCACCGCAAACCTTTAAGTAGCCTTGGTGCCTTCGGGCAAAGACACACACCATTTGGCAAAGACCATTGGGGCAGGATCTAGTGTGTGCATGTATCATTGGAAATTCTTAACAAAGTTATCTTTACTTCTGTCTTGAGTGGGTAGGTTGGCTAGGTTTCGAGGAAGTCTAGGGTCGCACAAGGCCTTTGGCAAGAAAAAATTTAGTCCAAACAATCGGCCTGTGCTCTGCCGGCTACACAATTATTCCTTTTTACTTCTATCTTGCTCTTTCGTAAATATTATTTCTTATCTGCAATAAATTCTAGGAATTACTGTAAAAATATAATCTCTGACTGTGAAGAAGTGCTCATTCCTCTTAGAGCTCTCATTGGTCTTTACAGGGTAGTGGTCTTAAGGTTGTCAATGCACCTACAGCTTATCAAGAAAACAAGCAATGTACCCCAAAAATAGTTGCACATTGAATTAAAAAATAAGTTTAAAGTGATAATAACTCAAATTCATCTTTTACCAATTAACTTCTACTTAAATTTTGAGGATCACATGATTTTAACCTGCTAATAGATTAATTGGACTCCTTATAGCACCAACGACTCGACCTGAATCATGATAGATTATGCTTAGCTTGTAACGTGCAATAAGAACGTTGCATTATAAGCGGAAAAGATTATGATGCTCCAAATATAATCTTATATCGGATTAATTGGAGGAGACCATAATTGTAAAGGATTGACCGTGCATTGTTGTTTCTAGGAACCGTCAAGTTGCTATGGGCTTATAGATGTAAGGACTGGTGGAAAGCTAAGCTGTCAAAGTCTAGGCCGTGACTAGTAGATTGGTCTCGGATCATCCCAGAGGATGTTCCAGGCAAGTCCCCAAGTGCATTGTATCCCAATCTTCAGAGCAGGCTGTTCGATGGAAAGATTAAGATCCCCATGTACCTAAGACCAACATGTACCTTACTACATTCTGAATCTGTTCATGTTCCAACTAAAGCTTTCCTTAAAATTAGAGAGTGGAGAGTTTCTCACAAATTCCATGTTGTAAAAGATGCCACTGAGGAAGCTGTGTTGTGAATGTACATTCTAGCTTATGAATGACAATAAATCTCATGCAGCTTTGAACATTCAGTTTATTAATTTTTGAATTTGTCCTGTATCTTATTTGGCTGAGAAAATTATAGTTTTCTATTAGTTTTATTTTTTTATTCATTATCTCCATGTCTAGATTCTTGTTAGGGGGACATCATCAACCATATGAAACATGACTTTCTTCTTACCCAAATGCATGAATTTAGTCTTGGAAGCATCATTTTCAGATCCTAACCTTGGCATTTTACAGATCTGCACAGCAAACTGATGTTGGGCAGCTACAAATCCTTGCTGATGATGTCAACTGTTCACATGGAGCTACTATCAGTGGCCTTGAAGAAGACAAACTCTTCTATTTTCAGGCAAAGGGTGTGGATCCACAAACAACAGGAGGTGCTCTGCTCTTCATCTTTGGAGCTGAGGTAATGGCACACATTCCATTAGAGCCCATCCGGAAAAGTGTTAACTAGAAAATCAATGAATAAAACATTGAATGAACCATTAGCTTTTAATCCTATTTTCCTCTTGATGTAATTAATGACAGTTTATAGAAAACTGCAGGATTTTTTCTTTAATTGTAGATGTTCATATATGTTGTGTCTTTAATTGTAGATTTTGTCCATATGGGCTAATGTCGTCCTAGGCCCAACTTGGTTTGGGCCACTTTTAGTTTGATCCGGTCCAACCTATGGTGTTCTTCGGGTGGCGTCACCACAGTGTGTGATCCGGTTCAACCCATGAATCGATCTGTTCATCTGCCATAAAAGCTTTTTGTACACTGTGGGTGATGCAGGTCACGTACACCATACACAATAATTGGCCCACGCCATGCGACCGTGCATGTGAAGGATAATTTTATTCTTTCGTCCATCGTATGCGCAATTCTACGCGTGTGCGGTCAATTAGTGCAAGCGGTACAGGAGGACTTTTTCCATCTGCGGTAGAGGAAGGAAAGGTGAAAGTAATTATTGAGGATAAAAAGTTTACCACGCAACCATTATGCACTTGAGAGACGTTTGATCCCATAACTTGTAACTGTATATTTATTTCATAAATTAGTCATCATGTATCTTATTTTAAGCAAAGTTAAGATTTAATGTATACATATCCCACAATCCAAACTAAAATAAATTTTTGGAGTTAGCTCGCTCTCGCAGAATCGTGACTCTTTGTCTTGGCCATTGTAGCACATGGATCACTTAGGGTATAAGGGGCACGATGATTTAATGTCATCCTTTGCTTATCACCGATAGCTTGTTTGGACTTTCAAACTCAATGATGGCAACTAGGCACAAGGATTTCGCTCATTGTGAAACTTAACCCAATACCTTACATTAATCTTTGTATAGATATTGCTCATATTCCACATGTTCAATCATCTGTAATTTGCAATTAATTTTGATTAGAGTTTTTTCTCACTTTATTTTATAGATTGCGCTGCCTTTACAGTGGTGTAATGCTCGTATGGTGTAATCTAGACTTGTTTTGGCTAAGTGATATTGTTTAAAGGAAAAAAGTTCATTCAACTAAATTTTAAGAGGTAATAAATTTTATATTTATTTTTGGAAAGTGAGTGTCAGTCAGTTCCTAGCTAAAGATTCGGACGAAGCAGGATAGGATTTCTATCTCCTATTTTAACTGCAACCTACCAGAAAAGTAATAATAAAAAGATAATAAATTTAAGATTGCAAAGGTCTCTACTTAACTGCGAAAATGAAATCAATTTTTACACCAACTATTTTACTTTGGATTTGCTAGCATTTTATATTTTAATAAACTATAAAAATATATTTTTTATATGATGCAGTATTTCTAATATCATCAAAATATGTTGCCATCTCGCTAAAACAAATAACCATAGCTTTATTTATTTTGTTAAGAGAGAGATTAATTTTCCTCGCAGATCGCCACCGGCAGCCTCATCAAACCGAGAAGAGCACTTTGGTAACTCAGCGCGTGCTCTAAATATCGCCACGCCGACCTTCCACTGCTCAATCCCCCCACAGACCACAGAGCGAGAAAGAGGGCAGGAGAGATGGCTTCCTCTTTTGACGCCTTTAGCGACGACGGCGACAAGGTGGTGAGGGGATCCAGCCGGCCCTTCGACGACGACGGCTACCGCCACGTCTCCAGCGACGGCAGCTTCCCTCCCCCCCCGAGGGCTTCGGCTACCGCCCCCCCGATCCGCACCCGGATTTCGCCTCCACGCCTTCCCCTTTCTCGATGCCGGAATCCAACGGGAAGGCCTACGACGTGGCGGATCACGGCGGGGTCTTTGCTACTGATGGCCCGATCCTTCCACCCCCAAACGAGATGCAGTCGGAGGAGGGGTTTATCCTGAGGGAGTGGCGGCGGTGAGACCTCTTTTTTGGCGGTTTGCTTTTCTGATGCTTTATTTCTTTGATGCTTCTCTCTGATTGTGTTGATTTGTTCACATATGAAGTTCTAGGTGATATTTGTCTTGGTGATCTGGTCTGAGATTTGAGTTGATGTGTGCTTAGATCTATGGTTTTATATTCAGTCTTTATGGTTAGAAACGCAAGAAGTTTAGTAGTTGGTAAATTGCCTAGTGATGCTTTTGCGATCTTAAGTTTTACAGCTGATATGTTTTTGAGTTTTGCGTTTGTTGGATTAGGGTTTATCAATATTTACATAAATTGATTGATGCACGTAACACACATAGCATGATGGCATGAGCTTTTCCCCTTTCATGATTTATTGACGAACTTATCTTATAGTTAGCACCCTTTGACTAGATGTACTTTTACGAGTAATGGTATGGGGACTCACAATCTCATGAGTTCGAGCTGATTGATCCACAACTAGGAAACATACTTGTTGGTGGATTTTGTGCAGGAGTGTCGTCAAGGTATATATCATCACTTAAGAGGTTATAGTAATTTTTATCGACAAGATATGTGAACAAAATGTGCAGTAGGCCTCTCTTAGCACCTGGTAGTGTGCATGAAGATTTAGTTTGGGGGGTGGATCTTTGTAATTGACTGCATGGTGGTTGTGTCCATATATAAATTATTTAATGCCTTTGATCTTGAAATCTAAGTATAAAGTTCAATCTCTTCCAAAGCAAACTATGGACAATGAAGTTTTATGGATAAGTACAAGCGAGTTCTTTGTTAGAGGACTTTCCAGTATTGGGAGTGATTGCTTTATTGTTTAGCAAGACTTGATGCCAAATAGATGGGATAGTGCTTCTAGGTTGTGAAAGCATGACCAAATCTCTTGATCTTGCAGATAAACAAACAAACTTCTCTTTCGTACGCATCTCCTTCAATTTTTGGTATCTAAGACTGTAAGGATGTTTGCTTTGTGGTCTGCAATTTTGGAAGAAAAATTTCCTTGAGAGTTGCAAATGAAGCAGTATGTGTTTTAAGGCAGTGAGATTTGGAGTTGGATATGATTTTTAAGAGTCAAACTAACATTGGAATCATGGGTGAAAATACACTATTCTAATGGCAGGATGGAAAAGTTTTGTTGTTTTTATGGTGGGAAGCATCCATATATATTGTTTAAAATGTAGTTGTAGATTAAAAGATCATCAAGTACATATTAACTGATGTATTACATATTTATCCCTCACTTGATTTGTAGTATATATATAGGACTGTTTCTTCATTGTGATAAATGGATTTGTTCGCTCATATATTGTGTTTTAATGAAGATGTTGTCTGTACTCAGAACAATAGATTTTTAGTCAGCGAACAAATTATGTGGAATATCCCTCATGTCGACCATACCTGTAAATTGGGATATCAATCCAAATGTCATTTTTGTTGTAGTGATGATTTTGGCACTAGTTGCTTAAAATTCAAATGCCTCTGTATATTGCTACATAAAATCAGAGAATTTGATGAATATCAGGTAATGATGTTTAATTGACATGCTTCACTGTAATGCATACACAAATCTTATCCTTCTTATCAGACTGGCCTTTTGAATAAAATGCATTAAAGTTCACCTTAATGTCAAGCCTATGATTTTTTGCTTAATTTCTGACTAGTGCAACCTAGGAAACTAAATGGACCATGGGCAAGGGCTGGAAGGCCCATTGGATTTCAAACTTTGGTTCTGCGATCTTCATGCCAATTGCAAATCGGGATAATCATGATTAAACTTTCATCTTTTCTTTAAAAGATACGCTATTTAGCTTGTTGATTATGGTTATGCAAATTAGAAAATTGCATAACTTTCTTTAATTATCATTAACGAAAATTTAAACTTCTTTTCACCTGTTTTTCTGTTTATTTTTGTTGCATTGTTGTGGTAATTGTCTAGATATGCTTATGCCTCTGCACATTTGCTTGTATAGTGATGAGATATCATTGGAGGGGCTGCAAGAAGAACTCGAAGAATGTAAGAATGATGATGTGAGTAACTCCAATTCTATCATTGCACTAAAGTTGTAGAAGTCTTAATAAAATTCGTTATCAGGTTAACATGTATTCACATAATTGTTTTAGCGCACAAATTCAAAGTCCACCAGAAATTACAAAGGCAGCCTTATATGATCTTGATCATGAATGATCTATTAATGAGTTATTTTCTAACTTTTTAATATTTGTTTACTAATTGTCGCAAAAGTGTACATATTGGGCATCTTGGTTATTTGAATTCATTCTCCTGTTAGACCATGAGGCATTTAGTGACTGGTAGATTTGGTTATTTATCCTGGCTGGTTAACATCAGAGAGTGCTGTGAGATCTATTGGATTATTAGCAGACATTTTACTTCCTGTTTTGGTAATACAAATTTACATTTGGATGTTTTCTTTTATTTTTTTAATATTTCCATAATGGAAGATTCTTATATTTTCAAAAGAAGTTCCAAGCTCTAATCTTATGTCTTGCTAAAAAATACCTTGTGAAGAAGAACATGTATGATCGGTATATCGTTTTCTCACAGTAACTGTTACAAGGCCAAAACTCTATTAATGCTTTCATTCCCTTTACTTGTTGCATGGACATATGTATCAGCTGAACACATTTAAAAATATGTAGATTTTGACATATAATACTGTTCTTTTATAAAACAACTTTTGGTATTAGTGGTTAAAATTTTGTGAACATAAATTTTCTGTTTGTGGTTAAGGGCAAGCTAGGCCATATTATCCTTTTTCATTACTCTTGGTAATGTTGTGTAACTTTAATCATCTTTATATATTGTGCTTCCCTTCTGTTTTAATTTTATATCGATCCCGAATGAAAGAGCAAATGACCATCAGACAGTTTGGGATGGTTGGTGTTGTTATAGATTGGGTAACTAATTTTATCAGATAAAAATACTGGGATGTATAAATAATTTAACGTCAACTCAGTAAAAAGAAAGTCGATATATTGTTTCTTTCATTTGTTGCTTGATCAAGAATGAAATAACAAGGGTGATTGCTATTATGGAATGGTAGTTATGCGACAAAATATATTGTTAAGAGTTGCTCAAGTGTTTTGTTGACTGCAAGGATGCAATATAAAGTTCTATGTAAAACAGATTATGCACGGGGGAATTTCTGAAAACTCTATTTCATGTTCTAGGATTTCTTAATTTTGATGCTTTTAATTGCTAAAATTACCTGGATTTTGAAATTTCTAGTGCAAGTGCAGTTGCTTCTTAAATGTAAAAGGAATGTTCACTGTAATAAATTGCACCGAAATTTCTGATGGTTGCTATACATACATTTGAATGCGAAAGGAACCGTAGTTGTAGATATAGTTTGTACATTTGAAAGTACCAGGTATTAATTGAATTTTTGCAGTATCTACCTATGTATCTATGTTTGTGTAAGTGTATAAGTCATTCATTCAGCTTGCATGTGTGCATATCAGTTGGCACATTTGTTTGTATCTAGGGCTCTTAACTCTATCAAAACAAATTTTTTAGCTGGTCTATCATTAATGAATTATTTTAATCATTCATTTTTTTTAAAATTTTCCATAGGAAGTGGCAAATATACTTGCTAAAGGCACAAAACTACGGGAATACACGAAAGGTGTTGAAAACAATGTACGCCAAGTTGAGTTGGACTCGATACAGGTCAGGAAATTTTCTTCAGGGTGTTTTATTTGAATACATTGACATGCAATGAGTTTGTATAATGCCATTCAAAGAGGTAGGGAATGCATGTGAAGGAGAAGATTGACATGAATGAAATTGCACTTAGTTGAGTGGCATAATTTATGAGACATGAAGTGGGCATTAGTGAATAATGTTAGGATTCAACTCACCCTTCTGTACAACACCTGAATCGACAAAATACTGGTTTTTTGTTTTTGTTTTGTCAAGGGAAAAAAGAAGTGCTGTTTTGCCTCTGTATGTGCTACAATGTAGATACCAAAGGTAGATGTGTATGACATGAGGACTTTGTTGTTTGTAATTGCTGCTTGATTTTAATTATATTATTCTCGAATGAAAATTTTATTTCTCATTGGCATGTCTTATTGTTGCTGCAAAGATATTTTTATTCTTTTTTGACATCTTTTCCTGTCAAAAATCTTCACCCAAAGTTAGGTACTGCAGTTTTATGCCTCCTAATACTGAAAATAATTTAGGAGTATGATTCACTGGATACATTTTAAACTTGGAGGCAAATTCATAGGTAACAGGTAAAATTGAATATTATGTGATTAAACAAAACTCTCTTTGTTATAAACTTAGACGGTTTCTGAGGAGCTTAAATTTGTTACTGAATGCAGCAATGATTACCAACTATTATGGATCATGAGGTCAACATCGACAAATAAATAAGATATCCTATGCTATTGTGTAAAAAAAAAATGCTATGAAGACAACAAAATAGGAGCCATAAATTAAATTTCAATTATGCAGAATTAATTGTTTCATCCGGAGATGTAGCTGAATCAGATACTTGAAAATAGTTTCTTGTCTATGATCAACAAGGATGAGATCAGAGGAGGCCAAGATTTTGGTTGGGCCTGTTGGGGGGACGGCTAAGAGGAGGGGCAATAATATGGTTTTACAAAGTTCTGCATATATTGATGTTAAGAGGAAAATATGCACCAGGAGTTGAGTGATGACCAGATGAGTTCTTATAGAATCTAATTTTTACATCTCATATATATGTTGAAAAGTTTATTTGTTGGTGTTCTGTCCTATGTGGGGCATCAAGGCTGACAAACTCCTTTCTAGATTACTATAAGGAAAGTAATGGCTGGTCAACGTAATGGTCTTTTGCCATCAATTTCTTTATTCTCTTACTGCATTTCTCATCACTGAAAGTTTATTCTATTTCACTTTCTGTTAATTAAGAAATTTTGGCTTCTCTAATCATGCAGGATTACATTAAAGAGAGTGATAATTTAGTTTTACTACATGATCAAATTCGTGATTGTGACAACATTTTATCACAAATGGAAACTCTTCTCAGTGGTTTTCAGGTATTGACTTTGTCTTTCTTCCCTGAAGTACTACAAACTATCAATGTAGTTATAGGTTTGTATGATCAGTATTAAAGCATAAATTTTGTTGTTTCATGTACATGCATTGCTGTTTTCTTGTGATTTCAGGTTCCTTTGATTTATTTAATTGATGTTATGTGCCTGTAATTTATTTTGTTTTATCTGAAAAGAAGCGAGCAGTCTAGAAATTGTTTAAAAGTTGACCATGGTGATATTGTATTGTCAGCATGCTATAGCATTATTCAGCAATAATTATCAACATTTTTGTGTTCTGACTGTATATGGAGATCATGCTACTAATAAATGTAAATCCTTAGAAACTGGGGCATGCATCTGGTGATTTAGATTTACTATACTGTATTTGTTTCTTCTCTCTCTCTCTCTCTCTTTTTAAGTTATAAGCTGGAATTGTTACCGTTTTGTACTTATCTCAACATGGGAGTGATGCTAGTTGCCTATGCATTAGTTCTTTCTAGACCTCATTCATTAGAATCTTCTTATGGCTTCGATAGCTTTGTGGTAAAGCTTTTGATTCTACCCAAAATAATATTGAAATCTAAATATATTTCTTTGATCTTTGGGGGTACTTTTGGTGCCATTTTCTTTGAATAGTGAAAAGGTGTTCTAGATGTTCCATAATATTATGATTTATGCTGTAGAGATTTGCCTTGAATTCGATCTTTAATCTACCATAGAGTTTTATAAGTTGCCTTATCAGTTGGTATTGATAAGATAATTAGTATGTCTGCCATTAGAAGATAAAATTTATCACTTGAGCGATGATTTATGATCATCAGACAATATCAATTGTTAACAAGGAATGATGAATTTTGCTGGTGTCTTCACAATTTTAAGGTGCTCTCACTACAGGAATTATTGATTTTATTGCCAGCCCTTGAAAATGATGACCTGAAACATTAGTCAATAGTACAAACTTCTCTTAGTCTAGGAGGAAATTTGCCCTATGGTTCTAGAGACGGCTATGAAGTATGAAGTTTGACTCTTCGAGAGAAATGAATTTGGATGTGGAAATGATTCTCTTGGTTGGAAGTTCTACATACTGTGTTACAATAATAATCTCTGTTTTTACTGTATATAACAAAAGTGAGACAAGTATGGAACTTGACAAACAATAGATTTTTCAACTTTGTCGAATTTCTCTTTCTTTGTCAAAATCTAAAAAGTCAGAAGCAATAACAAAGGAGTGCTATAATAACTTCAACTATTTATCTGCAAGTATTTTATGTCACTTCTGTTGTTTCATCGTCTCAATCATTTGGTTGTCATTGAATTCATGTCTAATTTTGGCAGTTATTTATGGAATGCATGTTGTTTGGAGTGTTAAACTAGGACTCTAGGCTTGGTTTTTGGAGAGGAAAGAGAATGTATTGGTCGTCTTGTTTTCTCTACATGGATTCGAACAATTAATATCTGTTGTGATCTAATATGTCCATAAGGGCTGTGGCATGGTATGAATTATGCTATGTGGTTGAAGGACATCAATGGCAAGACTGGCATAAAGAAAAAAGAAGAGAGTGGAACTAAAGATGTGCGAGTGGCATCTTGTTAATGAAATAGAAAGATGATATATCCTGAAGCTACCCTAGGTATATTATGAATTTATGATTAATATGGAGATTTAATTACCATTTGTAGAGATAACTTGGTGAACTGATAACACATGAAGGCCAAGTGAAATGCTTAATAGTGGGTTTGCGGGCTGTCGCATTTCAAGTGAAAAAATGTTTTTAGTGGTGTTATTGCCTGACTTGTGGTTAATGGGCTCTTGGATAGCCTGTAGTTTTAATTATGGTTTTGATGGGGTATTAGCTTTTCTGTTCGTATTTTAAATTCTTTTTATGATGATTTTCAGGAGCTTAGAAAGTTCAAAATATACAGTTGCCTTATTGACTATTTACTCATATGATGTTTTATGTATATTGCGCTTAGGTGAAATTATTAATGGTATTGTGGGTATTTCTCACGAAGGTTTGAGTATTTCAGCAGGGTGAAGGAGAATGAAAAATTTAGGTGGGATTCAATGAATTTCATTTTCAAATTTACTAAAACTACATCAAAAACAAAGCTTTGTAAATTGTTGTTTGTATTTATATTTGCATAGTTACTAAAATCTCCATTTGTTAAAGTATATGTGCTTCTCTGTCATCCATGTTGCCCATCTTTAGGTTTCAGATGCCTCTGCGCCACAGTAAATTATGTCACTAGTAGTTTTAGCAACATAACTGAAATTTTTTGTATGTACCTGCCAGGTAGGGAGAAAGAGTATAACATGAAATTCTGTACATTTACTTTCAAAAATTTTCCTTGCATATGGTTCTTGCTTGCATTTTCTCCTTGTTTTCTGTAATTGATTATCACCATTTTTGACCAACTGCTGCTTTTGTCATTGCAAAGTATGATGATGTGCATGCTTTTTAACAGGTCAACATAACCCCTGAAGGTTTCAAACTTTTGGTTAATAGTTTTGGTGCTTTACAATATTTAGATGACACAAGAATAACATTGTGGATTGGTCATTTAACATTAATAAAACACAGCTGATTTTCTGTATTTCAGATTTTTTATGAGGACAATAGATAAACAGGTGATTGAGCTGCCCACTCGTAATTGCCCTGCATCACGTTGAATTAATTTTTGTACTATCAAATGACTGGTTATGAGTGTTTAAGGTGGCATGTTATTTGAATTGTCAGAAGGAACATATTAATGGGTCAGTATTTTAAGTTATCCATGCTCTTTAGTTGTGCAGTTTTCACTCAAGCGGAGCTACATTTGGTTGTTGATGTGCTTGTAATGTTTCTTGTATCTCTCTCTTTAATTTCACTCTCTTTAGAAACATGCTTATTTCTTGCTTAATGCTTGAACTTCTAGATATCTAGTTTGCAGGTGGCTGATTTTTCTTGTAATTCATAAATTCCGTTTTATTAAGCTATTAATTGGATGATAAAAATTTGGCAAACATCTTTGTGGTAGGCAGAGATTGGTTCTATAAGCTCAGAGATAAAAAGCCTTCAGGAGAAATCTATGGACATGGGTCTAAAGCTGAAAAATCGGAAGGTATGGTTTATCTTATCTACACTATTCTATGTGATACTAACAGTTGCCAATGTGATAATCTCAGCTTCTGGAGTTGTTTCAGAGTCTTAGGTTAATATAGCGACATTCTGTCATAGGTGGACTGTGGGTTATCATAAATGCAATCTAGTGCATAAATCTGAATACAAATGTGACGTCATAACCATAACTGTCCTGGAGTTAACAGACCAGCAGACTGGCTAGCTATTAATGCCTCTTATACAAGTACTGAGCAGCTTGACCATTCCTCTACCAAAAAGAAATAAGAGAGAAGATTATCATGCAAGAGAAAGACTTCTGCTTTAACAGAATCTAAGATTTGTGCTGCTTTTTCACAAATAAATGTATTTTGCTTCCTGCATGTGGGTTGGCTGAACTGTCCCTATTTGGGGGTCAACAAGTTACCCAATTAGATATCTTTTATTATTTTAATAATACTTGGTGAGGAAAGCTCAGTCTTTTCCTTCGTTGTCTGCAACAGAAAAAAAAAAGGCCCTATTAGCTGTTCTGGTTTCTAGCTCAAAACCAGTTTACGCCTAGTATTCCACTGTACACAACTAGAAACTGATCTTGGTCAGCAGACTTTTTCTCCCTACCTCTGTCTCTAAAGTAGATTGGCAGATACATTTTCTGGAGCCAGATGTTATTAACTTAATTTTGTCCTAATCATTTAGAAAAGTGACATGTGGACCTTCTGAGAAATTGTTATCTTGGATTATTGAACCTGCTGTGGGGCTTACTGTCAGAAGACATCTTGGTTGGAAGAATGATCTGTTATCTTATTGTCAGAAGACATCTTGGTTGGCAGAATGATCTGTTATCTAACTGTCAGAAGGCATCTTGGTTGGAAGAATGATCTGTTATCTTTTAGTGGAAAAATCGCTTTGGGCAAGGCTATGTTGTCTAGATTGCTGGTAACTTTTTCAGTATGTTCAAGGCCCAACCAATAGTAAATTCCAAATTGTGTGAATATATAGGTTTTTTAATTGTGATTTTTTATGCCATTATAAAAATATTTAATCTTAATGAAAGTAGAAAATGCTTTTGCAGAACATAGATGACAAAAACCTTCAAATTTATCAAATTGATTGCTCATTTATCTTGATACGCTTATTTCATCACCATTTATGTATTGTTATTGCCATCTCTCTCCCCCACTCCCTCCTGTGATTATGTTCGTAATTGAATTTATTTTACAGGCAGCAGAATCTAAGCTGTCAAGATTTGTGGAAGACATTATTGTGCCCCCAAGGATGATTGACATAATTGTTGATGGAGAGGTGGTCATTTTATCTCCATATTCGTAATATAGTTTCTGATCTGTGAGACATTGATAGAATCTGTCACATTACGTGCTTATCCAAACATGTCTCTTTTATGTACAATGATCTCCACCTATGATTTTTTTATGTGCTGCATATGTCAAAGATGCTTGAAGAATTTTTCTTTACAACTGTATTTGGGCTGTAAAAATCCAGGGATGCCATAAATACATGTATAATTATTGGACATCATATACTTAATATAACAAAAAAAAAATTATCATTTTTCCATAAAAAGAGTACCTGTGGAACTTGAACCTGTTTCAAAAAAAAAAAAAAAAAAAAATTGTAATTGTAATGCCGTATGTATTTGTGTATTTCTGATAGAATAAATGCTCTATCTCCAAGCAGTTTTTTCATTACGTTCTCTACATATTTATACGCCATTATGCCCTGTCTGAGTTGCTCGCTCATAATTCTTAACAAAATAAACATCATGACATTATTGAAGTATTTAAGATCTTTATGTAAACATGTCATTCTTTTTTTCCTGGCTGGATTTTTCAAGCATTGTGATGTCAATCTGGGTACAATTATCTGGAAAGTTCACTATAAATATGGCATCTTTAACCATCTTTGTTTCTTTGAGATGTACTCCTAGTTTGAAACATAGAATGCCTGAGGTGATACTATTATTGTATTATAGCAAATGAGAAATCTTGCTTTTCAGTTGGTGATATAAATTTATAGTGAGTACTATATTTGATGTTATATGCAGGTGAATGATGAATATTTGAGAACCCTTGAGATGCTGAGCAAAAAGTTGAAATTTGTTGAAGTTGATTCTATGGTCAAAGCATCGAAAGCTCTAAAAGATGTTCAGCCTGAACTGGAAAGACTGAGGCAGAAGGCGGTCTCAAAGGTTGCAAAGAAGATAGTTAAAGTGATGTTTATTTATTTACATGATAATTTGCTTTCTATGGAAGAACAAGATCTGATTGCAATTTTATACAAATGTAGCATAGTCAACTAGATTTATGAAACTTGAAAATATTTTTAATTTTTAATAAATTTCTAAAATGTGTATACTTTTTAGATATGCCTTGTTTTAAAAGCGACAGTAACTATTCAATCGAATATCTTTAGTAATGACACTCTCAGTTCATTTGTACATATATTTCTCAACTTTAAGCCTGTGCATCATGAAACTGGGGTGCTGCAGATAATGGTGAGAGCTCAGAAAGCTCTCTCACAAACAAGATGCCCGGATCTATTTTGTTTTGGAAGTTAAGTTCATTGCTGAATATTTGATGGGTACCGCAGCCAATTTTAATGGTTCTGCTTTAATTATGAGTGGACGCTAACCCTTCTTTTGGTGTCCTTGCACTGCAAGAATATCTATAATGCTTCAGAGAGATTGTATTTCATATGCTCTCTATAAAAAAAGAGGCAGCTTAATTATTCTCAAGGATGCTTCCAACTCCCTAATTGTAATACACTAAATTGGTTAAAAAAATAAGTGTCTCAAAATAGATTATCCTTATAGCAGTGCAGTGGTTGAAGTTGTTGTTTACCATCAAAGGAAGAGGAACTGTGTGAAAGCAACGGTGCAAAATTAAAATATCGTAAGATATTAACTGAAAAATTTAAGGGCTAGTTTGCTGCTAATGGGAACTGAATAAATTCATGTGGAGGATTATATGCTGCTTCAGGACTCCTGAAACAAGACTCCTGAAACAGAATATGTGTTGCATCATGAAGTAAAAGCATAGGTTAGCAATCATAAATGAGTTTGGGAGATTTAAAGATGCTCTTTATATCAGTTGGTGGTTGAAGTTAGGGGTGCCCTCATGAAACTTCTACGTGTTGTATTGCTTTGAGTGCTAGAGTTAATATCCTCAGGTTTTGTCATTATTGGTTGTCTGAAGAGTAAACTGAACCTCAGGCTCTTCAATGGTTCATCTAGGCTTGAGAGCAAAGTGGCATGTGTGTGTGCACCTGCACATCCCATGACTGGACAAGGGCTAGTATGTATATACGTACATGTATACATACATGCATAGACTATATATATAGGCCTTTCTAAATGCTGGATTCTCTAGTGAAATTTATATTCTGCAGCTTCCAAGAAATCATAGTGAAATGTTTTGTGTTACTCTTTATTTTACTGGCTGTAACTATATTGTATTGTTAATTCTTATTCTTTTTTATCTTGAAGGCATTTGAGTTTATGATTCAGAAGCTTTATGCTTTGAGAAAGCCCAAAACAAATATTCAGATACTGCAACAAAATGTTCTTCTGAAATATAAGTAAGTTCTAGTGATAAAAACTTCATTTTCTTGATACTTATCGATTAATATGCATTAATACATCTATTCTTTGCATCGTGTCTGTTTTATTAGCCCACACCTTGGTGCTGCTTGTCTGACTTTTCTCCCCGTCATGCGTCTGTTCATAGTGCTTCTTGAATTATAGTTAATCATCTTTTATTGATAACTATAATATGCAGCTTCATGCTTTCTTGTACATAATCTAACTCTTATTGCAAACCTGTTCCATGAAGATCCATTTTATTGCAATATTTTTGCATCTCATTTCCGAATTGTATTTTATACTTTCTATGTATACCACCAAGAAGCAATCAACATTCATTATAGTTTTGAACATGGTTTTAAGTTCTGGTAGGATGTTCCGTGGGATGCTGAGATGAGTTACCATCTCAAGTGTTGGTACGAAATTGTCTCACCATTAATCCTAATGTCCCAATTGGCACATCTTGGGACATTCCTCATCTCAAGTGTCTAGAAAAGATGGGACGATGGCATGTCTCATTCCATGGAAAATCGGGATGCTTCCATCTTACAAGATTTAAAACTTTGGTTTTAGACAGTTACTTTTGACTTATAAAGTTACCTTTATGTTTCCCTGACTCTCTTGTTTTATAAATTATTTGAGAGCTTTACTTCCTATTCTTGGGGCTCTGAATTTTCTGAAGCTTGCAGTCTATTTAAATACAAGTTTCATTGTATTTATTGATTAACAACCCAATCTAATGGCATATTACTTTGATAATAATATTTTCTAAATTTTCAGCAACAGCTTGTCATATCTTTAATACTTCTGCAAATTCAGAATGGTAAAATAGATAAAAACCAAGGTATTTCTGTAAATATTTTGGCATTAAAAATTTTAAAATTTGTGATTAAAAGAGGGTTGTTGGTTGTAGGGATGATGAAGGCAAAGTGCAAAACATGTAGGATTTTCTAATGCAAACATCAATTTCTTAGCAAGTGAATGAATGGATAAAAGTGAAATTTTTGTCTGAGAATCAGGTGAATTCGAGATCCTTAGTACTTAAATGGGAGAAAAGTCCAACAATCCCTTAAAGGGACGGAGATTGCAGCTTATGATATACTACAGGAGAGCATTCCAATGATTTATGAAAGGGTAGAAGTTGCAGCATGCAATTCAGATCCCTAAAGAGTTGAAGAACAGATTATATCTGACCACACCTTTCTTGCCTCTATTATTGTATAAATTTGAGGCTTTAATTTTTTTTTTCAAGAAAAAATGTTTTGCTGATTTTTCTCTTTGTAATGCCATGTACTTAGGGATCATTTATTTTTCTCTCATCAGTTCTCTCAATCTTGTAATTTTAGGTATGTGGTTCTTTTCCTTAAAGAGCATGGTAAGGAGATATATGCTGAGGTTCGTGCAGCATATGTTGATACTATGAACAAGGTGAGTGTTGCTTAAAGTCTAAACTGTTGTTGGTGTATTTAGTTTAAAAAACATCCAATATTCGCTGTAGTAATTCTGTCAATGAATATCATGTGAAGCAAACCATAAGCATGATAACTCCATGTTGCCCTACATGTTCTCTTAATACAACAACATTAATATTTGGCATAGAATTACTGTAGGACTTTTAGGAGATACTCTTGTAGTGTGCATTCAAAATTTCAACTTGACAGGTGTATATTAGGTGGTGCCTTCTTATTTGAAACCTGTCTCTGGAATCCTTTTCTTCTTTGTCATTGATTATATTGAAAAAGAATTCTTCTAAATTTAAGGTTACCAGATGCTTATCTTAAGGGATATGCTATGTTTGCCCCTGGAATATCACTTCTTGTTTTTTTATTATGTTTTTTTTTTCATTTTATAAGTTTTTTTATTTATTCTCCTTTTATTTATTCTCCAGGTGTTGAGCGCACATTTCCGTGCTTACATACAAGCATTGGAAAAACTGCAACTGGATATAGCAACATCGACTGATTTAATTGGGGTTGAGACTAGAAGCATGGGCCTTTTTTTAAGAGGAAGAGAACCTATAAAGAATCGTTCTGCTGTTTTTGCTTTAGGTGAAAGAATAAATATTTTAAAGGTAGGTCGCTAAGTAATAATGAGGTTTGCTTATACCATGACCCATCATTGCAGTATCATGAACTTACTTTTCCTATGATCCTGTTTGCTTGATATTTTAGATTCTTTAATTTACCTGAAGATTTTATGAGAGAAGCTTGTATTGGATGCTTCTGTTGAAATATTACCATGTCTTTGAGATGTCTTACTATATGTCACAACTTTTCATGCATATTTTTCAACTAGTAGTATGCATGGAAGAAAGCTATCTAGCAGAAGTTAGTCATCGAGATCAGGTCTAGCATGCAATTGAAGGGAAATCAAAAGCTTCAGAAATGCCAACATTGGAGCATCTGAAGAAAATTAGAAGTAATTGCTGTTTTTAATACATGATGAAAATTAAGTTAAATTGCATGTTCAGACAACCTAGTTTGGCTGCATGTTTTTATGCATTTTCTATTATTCACTATAAATTTTTTCCGCTTATCAGGCATTTAGGTTTTGTTGTTGTTATTGTATAAGACATTTATGTATCTAGCTATTTGATAAATGCCCCAAAATGTTAGGTTTGAGTCCAGGAAGCCTTGAGAACTGGGTTAATGAGATGAGCGATTACAATTTAATTATGTTTCTTATTTTTTAAACTACTATTTAGCCGACCCATATAGTTGGGAAAAGGCTTAGTTGAGTTGAGTTGAGTTGTATTTTTTAAACTATTATTTCTTTTTATTTTAGAAAAAAGACTCTTTCAAGGAGTTTGGGAGATGTTGTTTGTTAAAATATCATTTTAAATAAACTCAACATCCTTTCTCTCTACATCTTTCTCCTTGCTCTCCTTTCACCAATGTCTTAAACTTTCATAAAATCTGGCATAAGGCATTCACATCTTGTTGTCTCCTTATCATTTCCCATCTAACATTAACTTCAGATGTATATCTAACATTAACTTAGATGTATGTCAGTGGCTACCAGCAAGACTAGTATCTGAATTAGTATTTTCTTTATTTGGAAATGTTTGATTTGGAAAGAAATGGCAGTTACATTTAAAAATTTGAGGCAACTTATTTAAAGAGAACCCCGTTAGAGAAACTAGTAAAAGTTGCATTGTAACTCTTTAACTATTTTTTTACTTTTATTAAGAATGATAATTTAGTTGTACTTTGAATTTTGATATATTATAGCTGTATATCTGAGAACAAACTTTGCCCCAGTCACAATTATCATGTAAGTAGTTATCAAGCAACTTCTGTTATGGTGGGGTCTGGATGTATGATTACAATTCTTTATTGTTCTCAGGAAATTGATCAGCCTGCATTGATTCCACATATAGCTGAAGCTAACTCGCAGAAATATCCCTATGAAGTTCTCTTCAGAAGCTTGCACAAACTTCTGATGGATACTGCTTCTTCAGAGTACTTATGTGTTTGCTTTGTCAATACATATAACATCTACAGTTAACACCTTAAATTGTTTCTCTGATTTATTTAAGCCATGTTTCAGGTACATTTTTTGTGATGATTTCTTTGGAGAAGATTCTATATTTTATGAAATATTTGCAGGTATATTTATTAAGTTGCGAGGAGTATGTGCAAAATTTTCCCTTTTTTTCTAGTGGACTTAGATTTTGATATAACTGCCATCTTCTTTGAAGATTATTTCATGCTTTTCATAACGAGTCTTTTTAATTTTAATTTTTTTTTTGGCATACTCAACTCGACTCATCTAAGCCTTTTCCCAACTACATGGGGTTGGCTACATGAATCTGCTTCTTTCATTCTGCTCTATTTAGGACTAAGTCGGCACTCAAATTACAAATAGTTATTATCTCTCTTAATTATTTCTATCCATGTTAGTTTAGGTTTTTACTCTCTACCTCTATCATTACCATGGACTGTTAAAAGATTACTCTTTCTCTGGGCATCTAAATGTCTGTCGCTGTATATGTCCAAACCACCATAATCGGTTTTCTCTCATTTTATCTTCAATTGGGGCTTCCTCTATCATTTCTCATTTTATCTCTAGTAATCGGTTTGCATATTATCCTACTAAAATTGGAGTAGAACTTGATATTTCTGAATCAAAACCCTCACTTGTAATCAGATTAGAAAACAAATTGTTTGTATGTTTATTACTGTGCTTTTGGCATAGCCATATGTTAGCGATGGTGAGATATTTCACTATTTTTTCACATGGTATTGTTTGCCAGTCAAGTGAACATCTGAGATTCTAAATGTTCTTTTTTATTGGTTGGGTTGCTTAAATGCAGCTTGAGACGGATTATGGTGCTTTGTTTTGTGATTCATGATTTTTGTGTGATGCTTAGCAGTTTTAAAATCCCAAAAAGGGATAGAAATGTTTGAAACGAGGTAGACATGATTGTTGTTTTTACTGACGATGTGGAAAGAGATTAGAGATTGTATAGTTTAAGCTGCATTGGCGTAGTTTTCTAACTAGATATTGTTTTATAAACGATGTTTTTTCTTTTATGAGTGAACTTATTGTTTATTGTACAAGCAAGTGTGATCTGCTTTAAAAGATTTTGTACAAATGGAAAAAAATGTGAGACTTGCTTTCATTTTTACAGGACCTTTTGCTGTTATAGATGAACATTTCAATGCAGTACTTCCAAATTGTTATGATGCAATAGGCTTAATGCTTATGATTCGAATAATACACCAACACCAGGTATTGTTGTATAACTTTTTTATGCTATAACAATACTTCATTGGGTATATTCCCAATGTTAGCAGTCGTATAGAAGGTGAATCATCTTTTTGTCAATTATATTTATTTTTTGGTCTATAATATTAATCCTAGTTCTCATTCTTTTTGTTATATATTGTTTTATCTTCCCTTTTATGTGATTGGGACGTATCTTTCTAAGCATAATTTCAAATTGCAACACGGTGTCCTATGAGATGCCGAGATAGGTTGCCGTCCCAACAAGTGTTGGGATAGGACCATCTTGTCATTGTCCCAACATCCCAATCGGCATGTTTTGGGATGTCCCCCATCCCAAGTGTTGGGATGGATCGAAATAACGGCACGTCTCATTCTATGAAAAAATAAAGAAAGCCTCATCATATAGGATTTAACCTTTCTTTTAAGTGCATTATACCACAGTCTTTTTAAGAAAAAGGTGGAGGGGATGGTCCTACTCATAGCAACTACTTTACAAGTATATAGTTAGAAGTTCACAAATTTGTGGGTACAAAGGAATTAGGGACTTTATCAGAGAGACCAATATTCCTACTGAACTTTCAAACCTACAAGGACATTCTTAACTTGGATAGCTCTCATTGATTTTCCATCTATATTAAACAATGAGACCTTTTTTCCT
This sequence comes from Calamus simplicifolius, assembly GCA_900491605.1. NCBI lineage: Eukaryota > Viridiplantae > Streptophyta > Magnoliopsida > Arecales > Arecaceae > Calamus > Calamus simplicifolius. Next base: position 59,782 of record UESW01001804.1, on the reverse strand, counting down.
GATAGATGGTTCTATGGCGAAAACAAAGCCCTTCTTTTGAGTTTTGAAGGTGCTTCCATAAAGGCAAATTTGAGGCTGCTTCCCTCCTGGGAGGTCCCATAATATTAAAACAGCACTCCACATGGCTCTAGCAAGCAAGCAGCCAACACTTCTATCAAAGTTTTCCTGCATAAGAAACATGACACCTGCACATGTTAGTCTAACCTGTGTCATCTTCAAGAATGACTGATTTTCAGGTGATTAAAAAAGGTTGCCAAAGGGATGAAAAGCATCACTACAGACAATGGAAAAAGGAATTTCCACATGCAAAAACTCCTCGAAACCTATCTCGTCCTAGCATCTTTAGTCTCCCCTTAGAATCCCTCTTTGTGGACTATGCACCAATCTGACTAATTCCTTTAATTTCCAGTATGAACTGATCAAATCGTACATAATCAACAAGCCTTAACCATTCCTCTCTAAGATCTTTGTCTGTTGTCACTGAGCTTTTTAATCCTTCCTCACAGCTTTCATCGTTAGCCATGTATATGGATGTACGTGTAAATTGGAAACAATAGATGATGAATTCCCTGACACTGGTGAGGCTAATTAGTATGCTGCAATATCGTACTGCATTGTCACAGCTTTATCGATGTTAGCCATGTATATGGATGTACGTGTAAATTATAGATGAGAATTCCCTGACACTGGTGAGGCTAATTAGTATGCTGCAATACTGCGTGTTAAACAAATACATTACTTTTTGCCTTCAAGCAATTCATTTGGTTTGTTAAGTATTAGATGTTAAAATGAGGGACAATAAATTCAACTGCTCAGGCACATGATAAAATGTTAAAGAATATTTGACATCTTTATAAAAGCCTACAAAAGTTATGCTAGAAAATTGCTGTTTATCGTTAGCATTGATATAATTATATTTGGATTTTGTATTAACATGTATATATATTCTATTTATTTTTCAAATGAAGTTTATGTTATCAGCAATGCACTATATTTCCAGAGGTTAACAACTTTGTTTTGTTGCATAATATATCAATTTCATATCCACTATGAAATAAACAGGCACTCGAGCTTTGTTCTATTATAAATATCGTTTATTTTCACTCTAGACTTGCTTCAGGCGTGTTTAGTGCTGTAATGTAATAAATGTTAGTGCAAACATTTCATTTAAACGTCTGTGTTTTGTACAATGAAATATTAAGTTACTCTTAAAACGGTATGGGAGGTTTAATTTATCATAAACAAGATTTATCTGAGCTTGTAAATAGAACTTGGTCTGCCTACTAAATTCAGTAATGCTCTGGACATTTTTGCAGCTTTTGCTGGTAATGTGGTATGGTAATCTGACATTTTGATTCTAATAATTCATTAAGAAGGTTTGGTCATACCTAAGTACCAACCTTCGTGGTTAGTTCATATAATAAAAATTACTATTCAATTTGCAATGTTGTACATAGCAATATGTGACTTTGCAAAGTGGTTCATCATGAAAGAAGATTGTGGAGCTTGTTTGTGTTGGTATTATAATAATTGTTATGAATTATGATATTGATTTCTTTTGCTTTTTCATGCTATACAAGTCTGCATCATGTGAAATTTTCAATGTAATATTTATCAGTTTAAATACCTTTTTGCAGTTGATGATGTTCAGGCGAAGAATTCCATGTTTGGATTCATACTTAGACAAGGTTTGATCATGGACATTAGCAATATACATTGCAACAAGCCTTTTATTATGGTTGTTGATTACCATGTTCTCTAGTTTTATTCTTGGTTATATTGTTTCTCCAATTACTTAGTTGAGAAGTCAAACTGTGTTTGGCCATGGTATTTGCTGCTTTATCAATGTTTATAATGTTTGTATCACATATATTTAGGAGAATAAACTCCCTAGTTGTTTGTGGGAGATTGATCACACTGGCATAGAAGAGTTTCAGAGTATTATTAAAAACAAGTAATATATGTTGCAATGCAACTAGAATATGGAGTACCACATATTTCCATTTATTATTGATGGCCTAACCATGAGCCTTTATTCAACAAAGAAATAGTTTATCACTATTCTTAATTGTCATCACCTTTCCTTCATAAAATAAAAAAAAACCTTAATTATAGGAAAATCTAATTTCATTTCCTCTTTGAGAAGTATCATTTGTCAGGAAGGATTTTATGATTGCGTTCATATAAGGGTACGAATAACAGAACAAACTTATTCCAGTCTAGATTTCTCCACTTTGTCGATGTTAAGCATATCAGGACCCAGCCTTTCTCATTTATGTAAATTGGCTATTATCTGACCACTTCATTAGACATTCATTTAATCAAAATAGGAGTCTCCCTTTTTTATGCATACAATTTGATCCATCAACTGGGGGCAGATTAGCAGTTTAGCCAAAGTAAATTTAACTGGGTTATTTCCTTTTCCTTTTATGCTTGCTCTGTGTATGTTTTGTGGATTCTGTTGTTCAGTTCATGTTTCTCAATTGTGTATGAGCAGGTCAATATTTCTTTGTGGCCTCGTTTCAAGATGGTATTTGACATGCATCTCAACAGTTTGCGTAATGCCACTGCAAAGACGTTATGGGAGGATGATGTTCATCCCCACTATGTAATGAGGCGCTATGCTGAGTTCACAGCGTCACTTGTTCACCTCAATATCGAATATGGAGATGGTCAGGTTAGCTGGATATGACCTCTGAAATCCTGCTATTTCTGTTACTGTTTGTGAAGAACTGAAGATTGTTTACCGCATGAGCTTAGTAATATATGTCCCTGAACATTTATCATACTAAGTTATTTCTAATGTGAACTAATCTTTAATCCAACACTATGCTCATGCTATTTTATGTTATGCTGTCGAGTTGATCCAATCCAGCTTGGAGCATAAATGATTAACGTGTGTTTACTTAAATCTGTGTAGCTTGATTTGAATCTGGAACGATTGCGAATGGCTGTTGATGACTTGCTTGTTAAGCTGGCCAAACTATTCACAAAGCCAAAGTCACAGACTGTGTTTCTCATAAACAATTATGATATGACAATTACGATACTAAAGGTAAGCATTTATAAGCTGTGCCTGGTTAATTGAACATATTGCTACTTGAACTGCTGCTTAATTTGTTGTGTGCCTTGATGCTGAATGACACTTCTGATTTTTTTCTGTGCAGGAGGCTGGTACAGAAGGTGGAAAGACACAATTGCATTTTGAGGAACTGCTAAAGAGCAATATAGCTATATACGTGGTAAATATCATGACAACTTGCTAAAACTGAAATGTATGCATGGTTGAAGCATGTGTAGAGGAGAAAGGGTTGCATATACTTTGGGAAGTCATATATGTGGTTTTACTGATCGGAAATCAACATAGATTGATTATTATAAGCTCAAGGCTATTTTTGGTATAGCAAGACAAATTGCTGGTTTGTGCATGCAGAAGTCTTATTTTGGAGGGGATATATGCAAAAAACCCAAAGCTAAAAGACAACTAACTGTAAATCAGAACATGATTGAGGAAGAAGATCTTCAAAACATAATAATTTTGACTAAAAATGGTTTGGGTTTAGAATCAAGTACATTACCATCTTAGATTCTCAAAAAATGGTTTAGAATTTTTCACACACTACGTGAGCTAGATATTGGGACAAATTTGTGTATATAATTTTTTGTCAGCACAGTCGTTTTCTTGGTCAACAGAAGGGAGAAAATTCTTTTGCAGCATAATCACTTTTATCAGTTTGCTAGTTGTTAGTGCCAAGATAGTGAACAATTCTAATTCCAGAATTTAAGATATAACCGAAGATTTCAATGATTTTGAGAAATCTGGGAACAATTGTCCTGGATGACTAGCAAGATCTTGGTAAATACCGTCAGAAGTCTTTAATTTTTTTTTTAAAAAAAGAGTCAAGTACTATATTCTTACATGCTATCTTAATAAATCCTTCATGTCAATATAAGCATCAGTTTCTGCGCTCGGATTTTGAAATGAAGCCATGGAGATGTCATCAGAGGTTCGGCTCTTTCTTTTGTTGAAGAAGCTTGACCCTTTCATAACATTGCAGGAAGAATTGCTTGCGGAGCATTTTAGCGATCTCATCAAATTCGTCAAGACACGTGCTTGTAAGTTGGAATATCAAATTTTAATTTATTATCGATCAATATAGTCCATTGAGGGATTGGATTTCATATATTTATATCAGCTGAGGACACGAGTAGCAGCTCAGAGAGGCCCACCATAACTGATGTTGAACCATTGGTCAAGGATTTTGCAAGCAGATGGAAGGCTGCAATCGAGCTGATGCACAAAGATGTGATTACTTCTTTCAGCAATTTTTTGTGTGGAATGGAGATCCTCAAGGCTGCATTGACACAGCTTCTGCTATACTATACCAGGCTCTCAGAATGCGTTAAGAAAATTTCTGGTGGCTCTGCTCTAAACAAGGACTGGTTTCCATATCCTCGATACTATATGAAATCAAAAAATACTCGAGGACCTTTTAGTTCTTCATTCCTTTCAATATATACTAGAAATCCGTGAGTGCTATCTTTTCGAAATTAGTAAAAATTTTCAGTGAATCATAATAGGGCTGTTCCCATGTTACCCGCCAATTTTTTTTTTTTTTTTTTTTTCAGAGGGCTTTTTCAATCATGTTTAGTTATTTTGTGCGGCTGACAGCTACTGTTATCATCGGGTGGGTACGAAGAGCTATAGTTTTGCTTTACCGTATGTTTTATGTTCAGCTGATTGTAAAATATGTATTGACCAGGCATATAATTGAATTTTATGAGTTAGATTTTATTTGCAACTTTGCTTCTAGCTTTGGTCGTGCTTCCATGAGATAATATCTTAACGACAGAAGCCAGGCGCGATTGCTCAATGTTATTGATGAGCTACGGAGGACGGGAGGAGCACGGAGGAGCACTGAAGTCAAGCAGGAATTGCAATAAATACTAAGGCTGCTCACGGGCGCTAAAGTTATTTTCATCTCATAGGACTAAATTTTGATCTACCGTAACTCAATTTTGGCTAAGAGATTTCCAAAACACGATGAAGCTAATACCTTAAAATACATTTATTTGGCCTTTAGAGATCATCAACATTTGATATGAGTGCTTCATTGCATGATCAAAACGAGCTTCATGCCAAGTTACGGTAAATATTTATCCTATCCTTTTGTGGAGAATAATGGCATGAGTGCTACCAATGAATTGATGAAAGAATTAACCTTGAAAAGTAGCTTTGGATTAACTTATTGTGTATATGTCCTTTTCACAGGTGGTTTTGGCGACTTGCATCATAATTTCTTGACATCTAGTATGTATAGCGTGTCATTTACTGACTGTGGATTAACTATGAAGTGCAATTTCGGGTGCATTCTAAATGGTCGCATGACTAGATTATCAGCCTGGTCCACCATAGCAGCCTATTTGGCAAAAGGAGCAATTTTCAGCGCTTTGGCAATTCAGAGTAGGGGGCAAATTTTGTGGTCGAGAGAGAAATTCCGTCAAGGCTGGTTTCAAGTTTGGGCAAAAGAGACAGCCAGCCTAAAACTTTGTTAGGTCCCTTCGAATATAAATCTTGAGTTGTAAGGAGAGAGAGAGAGAGAGGGGGGGGGGGGGGGGGGGCGCAGAAGAGGACTTGTGGTAAAGTGGTGGCCTAAGGTCGGACGAGAAGGGAAAAACGCAATTTTCTCATTCTCAAGGCATCGAGAACTGGATTTTATCTACAGGGCAGTTCAACTAAAAGTTCCATCATAAAAGGACGTTCATTTATAGGCTTTTTAAAAAAAGTCACGGAAATCTCTCACGTTAATTTAGGTAAATTAGACATCGTCGATTTGAAAGTGCCGAATTTATGGATGAAAACTGAATACGTGAAGAATTCACTATAGCCGTTAATTATCGTCTATTGCAAAATATACAAGGTTGACAGCAAGATGGGAACTTCGGAGCAAATTTCCTGTAGATAAAAAAACATTAATGGTTTGTAAGGAATAATAGCCCTAAGCTTTTAGTATAAAATGTAGTTAGTTGAATGGATTTGGAATTTGGAGAAGATTTGTTGCTGCCAAGTCACGTTCCTCAAACATCGGAAAACGAAGATTCTCCTCCTCAACGGAATTCTTGCAAAAAAGTCTCCAAGTAAGCAACTCGGAAACAGTGAAGAAAAAACTGATGAAAAATAGTTAGAGAGCTTGAGTTCAAATCTTTTCCTTCGTTGTGAGTGAATGTTCTTATATTGTTCGAAGATCCTCTTTTCCGCTCTCGAAGGGTGGCTAATTCCGAGTTAAGGTTCTTATACTTGTTCGAAAATCCTTTTTTTCGCTCTCGAAGGATGGCTTATTCCGAGACATTCCTGTCTGATAGTGGACAGGTAGCCAGGCTGACGAAGACGGATCGCAACCGACACTGAGCATGTCAAAGATGTCTCATCCTACCAGCCCTTTGCCAGATGCGGTGCCACATGTGGCAGATGAATCTAGTCACGTCAGGCATGCGCGTTACGGGTAGTGGCCACATGCAGTTGCAGATAGTTAGTGGGCTACGTAGCGACTGCAGTGGTTAGTGGGCCACGTGGTAGTGTCAGGCAGCTCGAGATAGTGAAGGTTTGGAGTCCTGAGATCGAAGAGACTTGTAGTCCAATGCCGAGAGGACCTGGATCCGAGACCGAGGGGACTCGGAGTCCGAGTCCGAGGGGACTTGAAGTTCGAATCTGAGGGAACCTGGAGTCCGAGGCCAAGGGAACTTAAGGTCCGAGACCGAGAGGGTTTGAAAGGCCGAGAGGGTCTCGGAGGCCATGGCTAGGGTCATCAATTCTAACGCGGCTTGATCAGCCACATCAAGATTAATTAATTCAGAGCCTAAATTCAAATCTCTCCGACTTCAGGGGGGTTATAAATGTGCTTCTAGGAACTAACATAATATAATTCTCTCACCAATTTTAAGCTGGTTGCGGGAGGTGACCTGCTGGGATTAGTTCAAATAGGAGGAAAGGATGATCATTTTTATAAATAGAAAGCTTTTTTCTCTATATTAAGTTTGAACTAGTCTTGCCGGAGTAGTTAATCAAACTAGAAGAAGAAATTATTATATATAAACCCCTGCCATATATGCATATTTATATGTCTTTATGCTGCAGTCCAACTAGTTCCTTTGTAGAGGTTGCTAACACTTGAATGGAAAAGCTTTTTTCTTGTAACTATTGGGAATTATATCCTTAAGCCAATCATTTGATGATTGTGCTAATATAAATTATATATAAATTGATATATTAATAAAAGTTATTTGGCAGTTATTCATTACAAGAACATCTTCTTAATACTCCTGATTGTAATGAAGCCCTTAGGATCTTCCTTCACGATAAAGGAGAATTTATCTTTGAAGGTCCTCAAAAAGGTTCGCGACCATATGATATACTATGACAGGGTCATAGTACTATCAATTATAGGATGTTGTATATCATATTTGTTGGTTATCCTCTTAACCAAGGAGTGTAGAGACATTGGTATGACATACAGGTGAAAGTATAGGAGTACATTTCACCGAACGTGACTCATTTCCGGATACTCTACTGTCAAGAGTTAATCCGAGAAGATATAGGTATAAGTATCCTTCAGACCTGAAGATCACAACTAGTGGCTTACAAGCAACTCATTGTACTTAGGTGCCGGACCACCTGGATTTCTAATCCAGCTATGAAAGGTTACTGGGTGCAGTTAAGTACTTGTGGTAGTCAGTTATGGATCAAGATGGAATTTGACCTATCTCGTTAAAAGGAGAAATGCTTTTGTTTCAATTTAGCAAGACCTTGGCCAAGGCACTTCATGTGAAAGTCACATGATCACTAAAAAATTGAAATCACTTTATGGATTCGCTGTTTAGAGTTGACAGGCTTTAAGCCATCCTTAGCATTTATGGTCAAGAGGATGAATTATACGGTAACTATTTCTTAGGATTCTTGGAGTTTGCTCGGTAACTCTTCGACCTATTCGGACGTCGGGTTCCATTGCTAGATGAGCACATCAATTAGTATAGAAAGTTGTTTCTATGCTACCGGCTTAGGTTCGAACCTAGAGAGTCACACGCATAGAAGTTTCCTAGGATGATCTATTTGCCGATCAACGATTGAGAATCGTATATAATTTAATTAATCAATTTGATTGAATGAATTATCTCAATTGGGTTAAGTACAATTGAATAAGATTCAATTTGGTTTAAGTCTATTAGAAGGACTAGTCAATTTTAAATATTGATTTAAAATTAGACTTGATTTGGATTTAAACAGATTCAGGACTAGCCAAATTTGATTTGGGCTAGGACCATGATCTATGTGGGTTCAGTCCAATAAATTTAGATTAGCTTAAACCAAAAACTAAACCCAAACCTCTCGCATAAGTCTGAGAGATTAAATTCACATATAGAATTTAATGTCTTGGATTAATCTTCTCCAAACAATTTCGTCTTCTCCAAACAATTCCGTCGGAATTCTAAAGTGTTAGAATTTATATGGAATAAATGCGCCTCTTTGTATTAACCAAGTGCTACGGTTCAACGACGTCGGAATTAATCAAGCGCTACGGTTCGATGACTCTTTGGTTTTTTACCGAACGTCGGAATTAACCAAGCGCTACAGTTCGGCGTCTCTTTGGTTTTTGCCAAGCGGCGGAATTTTAAATGTTAGAATTTAATGGGCTGGCTAAAAAGAGACTATAAATAGAGGACATCCCTCATGAGATTACAAAGAAGAAGAGAAAACAACACACGATATGTCGTGAATTGTTTTTCTAAAGAATTAGAATAGAAAATCATGGTGATTCTGGTGCTAACGGAAGTGTGGAGGATCCTAGAAGAAGAATTCAAGTGGGAGGATTCAAGATCAGCAAAGTCATTTTCCGTGAGCTAGAACTCCCGGGAATCCGATCATTCAGGGCTTCGCGTGGACGATATTAGAGGCCGGACGATTGAACGGCTGCAGAGCATAAAAGGATTTACCAATTGCCTTTAAGGTAAGTAATATGATCCCTAAATCTTAAGGCATGCTTCAAGATAAGAAGTATGACTTCTTGCCTTGAAGATCAAGACATGATCTTGATAGTTTTATTATATGCATATTTTGGATCAATCGATCCTATATACAAGGCAAAGATATGATCTTGATGCATGTTAGATAGATTAGTATGTAATCTTTAAATTTTTGCATTGATAATTATTATCAATTTTTAAAACATGCATGCCTCGGGGATTGTTTCTCCCTTCAAATGGTATCAGAGCGATGGTTTCGTATTGATCTAATTTATTGCATGTAAATTAATGCTCTTATTAATTGTGTAATCAAGGCTAAAACAAATCATATGTTTATTCGGTCATAGATAGATTGAAAATCCAAATTACCCATTCAATGAGGTATTCTGTGATATATTGCCGTGATAAGTTAAATTGATCTTTGGCTTCAAAACACTGATTACACACACTTTCAAAATATGTTTTATATTTGATACATATTGATGTTGTATAAAAACATGATATTTGGATGTTTAGTATAAACATAGATATGATATATGATGGCATGATGTCTATGTTATGAAACATATAAATATTTATGAGAGTCTAATTTGAATGTCAAAATGTTAATTCATAATCTCTTTAGATATGATCTAAATATAGGAATCATGAGTAGTAACATAATACATGTGATGCTTGATTGAAATATATGACATGTAAACATGAAATATATTTAATCCTTTGGGTTAGCTAAATCGGGTCCATAAAGGGTTAGACCCTAAGGTTTAAATCAACTGGACTATAAGAGTATTTGATCAAATCTAATTAGATTAGGTTAAGAATGCTCTAAATCAAACAATAGTTGTAGTTGATCATGTCCTTCTCTTTGATTAAACCAAATGAAAGTAGATTAGGCTCCGTGGTTGAGCATAAATCTCTTAGATGGTCAAATCAGAATTGGTTAACCATATGATGTCAAGGTGAGTTGGCAAGTTGCTCTAGGAACAACGATCGAATGGTTTTTAATTGGAAGCTACTCGTATTGATGCATCTTTAACGAGTTAATGGAATATCCCTCCCATCGATCTCACTCACCTGATCATGTGGTGAACCATTTATAATTCAGATCATTTACCTAATTCGGGTTGACCCATGCATATAAGGAAATCAGTCTGACTGATTTAGGTGCCACTTAACATGACTTAATCTTGTTTCATTCTACCAATTTCATAGATTCAGTGGGAGAACTTGATTAGTCAATTTACCTTCAAATTATTAAATCCTCTAAAATTATTAGGTCCTTAAAATGAAATAGTTACATGATAACTAAATCATAGCCTCCCATTAAGGTGGGTGATAATGAGTCCGATGTCTTGATAATCATTGGAGGCACTCCATGCCTGGTGCTTGTCAACCATTGGAATTATCATTCATTATATGATAAGTCAGCATAACTATTACATAGACAGTCAGGTGAGCCGAGCTTCACTCGGGCTTGGTTGTCTATTGATAGGTTACACTGATTATATCATTTAATGGTTGGACCTAACCAGAACTTTCAGTGGAGGCACTTCATGCCTGCTGAAGAGGTATATGGGGCAAAACTGAACACTAAGAATTGTTTGGGAAAACAATTGGTTTTGAACCTACTCTTAGACACATATGGGTTAGCCAAGCTTCACTTGGGCTTGTATGTAGTTTATGTAGATCTTAGTGCCCGCTAAAGAATTAAGAATAATTCTTCTAATTGGGGTGTAGAGGCTGCCAATTTGAACAAAATAGTGGAAGAATATTTAGACTAAAGTCCAAGTCTTTAGACTGAATCAATTTTATACTAATAAACTTTAGTTTTTCCTTATACAGAACATGGCCACTAATTTATCATTAAGGTCCCTATTGGATAGTGACAAGTTGAATGGTTCCAATTTCAATAGCTGGTTCAGAAAACTTAAGATCATCCTTGAGCATGAGAGGATTCTATATATTCTGAATAATCCTGCACCAAAGATACCTGATGCAAACACCCAAAGTTCTGAAAAGAGACACTTATCAGAAGTGGCTCAATAATAGAACCAGCGTGCGTTGTATCATGCTAGTAGCAATGAACGATGAATTCGGTCGCCGGTTTGAGAATGCTCAGCCAGAAAAATCATTCAAGCGTTGAATGAATCTTTCGGCACACCCGACGATGTTGAAAGGCACAAGACTAGTTGTACTATTTTCAATGCTCGAATGAGGGATGGATCTCCTGTCACTGATCATGTATTGTACATGATCGAAAAGATAGAACTCCTAAGCAAGCTCGGCTTTCCCTTACATGAGCAGTTGGGAAAAGATGCGATCCTGAATTCCTTGCCTCCATCCTTCCGACCTTTCCTTACTTATTTTCGAATGACAAAGTCTGCAGTCAACTACCACGGTTTGTTGGGGTTGTTACAGAACTTTGAGAAGGATAACCAGCTCTCTAAGGGTTTGGTTAATGTGGTTGAAGGATCTAAGGTAGGGCGTAAACCCTTTGGGAAAGGGAAGAAGAAAAAGAATAATAAAAAGGTGCAACATGCTAGGACATCTATAAGGGGTCAGATGCAGAAGAAGAAAGTTGATAAAAGTCAAGCCGAATGCTTTCACTGCAAGATGCAAGGGCACTGGAAGAGGAACTATCCTCTTTACATTGTCACACTTGATCAAAACAGGCCAAAGAAGAAAAAAGCAAGATGTTGCTCAACAAGGTATTTATATGATAACACCTTATAATTTTTCTGTATATGATAATCAGACCTGGGTATTGGATACCGGGAGTCCTTTTAACATTTGCAATTCATTGCAGGGACTACAGGTCACCAGAAGATTTGAGGATAATGAAAGATTCCTTAATGTCAGCGATGGAAGATTAGTTCTAGTTCTGGCATTAGGAGTTCTTGAAATAGTTTTCAATAGAAATGTCATTATACTAAATGATTATCATTTTTGCCCAACGTTCTTGTTGAACGTAATTTCTGTAGGCCTTCTGGCCAAAAGTCATTATGAAATTTCAATAAAGGATGTTACTTTGAATATCATTATGAATGAAGTCACTGTAATGACTAGGCATTTATCCAATGGTATTTATATATTATCACAGTATGTGAATGTAGTGTACAATTCAAGTAAGCACCCTAGAACAACTGATGTCACATACATTTATCTTTGGCACCATCGGCTGGGTCATATTAATAAGAACAGATTAAACAGGTTAACTTAGGAGGGCATCCTTCAAGTTGATGATTGTAAATCATTAACTACCTGTGAATCCTATCTTCTTGGTAAAATGACCAAGTCATCTTTTACTGGAAAAGGTGAAAGAGCCAAAGAGCTATTGAGTCTAGTACATACTAATGTATGTGGACCAATGAGCACTTGTGCCAAAGGTGGATATTACTACTTCATTACTTTTACAGACGACCTTTCTAGGTTTGGTTATATCTATCTTATGAGACATAAATCTGAGTCGTTTGAAATGTTCAAACTATATCATAAATAAGTAGAAAAACAAACAGGAAAATATATTAAGACCCTTCGATCAGATCGAGGAGGCAAATACATTTCCAATGAATTTGTGACATATTTAAAAGAGAATAGGATTCTCTCCCAATGGACTCCTCCTGGAACACCGTAGCATAATGGTGTGTCAGAAAGAAGGAATCGAACTCTATTAGACATGGTTCGGTCCATGATTGGTTTTGCGAGCTTGCCAATATCATTTTAGGGATATGCATTAGAATCAGCTTGTCATATTCTTAATAAGGTTCCAAGTAAGTCTGTTTCTAAAACTCCACATGAGATGTGTTATGGACATAAATCGGTTATTACCTATCTGAGTCTGGGGGTGTCCGACTTATATGAAACGTGCAAAATCAGACAAACTTGAACCCAAATCTGACAAATATTTTTTTATCGGCTATCCGAAAGAGACCAAAGGATATTACTTCTACAATACTGAAGAACAAAAGTTGTTCATTAGTAATAGAGCAGTTTTTCTTGAAAAGGAGTTCCTTAGTAAAGGAACAAATAGCTCTAATGTTGAACTTGAGGAAGTTCATCAAGTAGAAGGAACAACACAAACCAATGAACCCTTAGAATCTGAGTTGATTTGATCAAACTCAAAACCCATTTTAGATGCACCATTAAGGCGATCTGGTAGAGTACCACATCAACCGGATTGATACTTAGGTTTCTTGGTCCAGAATGATGATCCTGCTGAACTCGATGAGAACAACGAGGATCCGATCACCTATATGGATGCTATGCAAAGGACTGACTCTAATAAATGGCTTGAGGCCATGAAATCTAAACTTGACTCTATGAAGGACAATAATGTATGACATTAGTTGATCCATCCGAAGGAATAAAACCCATAGGGTGTAAGTGGGTTTTCAAGAGGAAAAGAGGCGCAGACGAAAAGGTTGAGACCTATAAAGCACGTCTGGTTGCTAAGGGGTATCGTCAACGTTATGGTATTGACTATGACGAAACGTTTTCTCCTGTGGCAATGCTGAAATCCATTCGGATTATGCTAGCTATAGCAGCACACTTCGATTATGAGATTTGGCAGATGGATGTTAAAATCGCTTTTCTAAATGATGATTTAGAAGAACAGGTATATGATACAGCCTGAAGGTTTTATATCTGAAGATGAGTCTAAAGTGTGCAGGCTACAGAAGTCCATTTATGGACTTAAGCAAGCATCTAGGAGTTGGAACATACGATTTGATAAAGTGATCAAATCTTATGGCTTTATTAAAAATAAAGAAGAACCTTGCATTTATAAATGGGCTAACGATTCCGTTATTGTATTTTTTGTATTATATGTGGATGATATTCTCTTAATCGGGAATGATATCCCTGCATTACAAGGAATAAAGACATGGTTATCATCACAATTCTCCGTGAAAGATCTGGGAGAAGCATCATACATCCTAGGAATGAAGATCTATAGAGATAGATCTAAGAGGATGCTTGGTTTATCCCAATCTACGTACATTGACACAGTGCTAAAGAGGTTTAGCATGGAGAATTCCAAGAAAGGCTATCTTTCGATAGGCCATGGAATTCATCTTTCTAAGAAGGATTGTCCGACAACTCCTAATGAAAGAGAACGTATGAGTCGAATTCCATATGCTTCGGTAGTGGGATCGATTATGTACACCATGACATGTACAAGACCAGATGTGACATACTCACTAAGAGTAGTGAGTAGATACCAATCTGATCCAGGAGAAAACAATCCTTAATTATTTGAGAAATACTAAGGACCAGTGGTTAGTCTATGGAGAGTCTGATTTGAAACTTGTTGGATATACTGATTCCAGTTTCCAATCAGATCATGATGATAGTAAAAGTGTATCGAGTTTCGTGTTTATCCTAAATGGTGAAGCTGTTTGCTGGAAAAGTTCTAAGCAACATACAGTGGTAGATTCGGTGTGCGAGGCAGAGTATATCGCTACATCAGATGCTGCGAAAGAAGCTGTGTGGCTGCGAAAGTTCATCTTCGAGCTTGGAGTGACACCTTCCATAGATGGACTAGTCCTGTTGTACAGTGACAGCACTGGTGCCATAGCTCAAGCAAAGGAACCACGAGCACATCAGCGCACCAAGCACATACTACGCCGGTTTCATCTTATTCGAGAGATTGTAGACCGAGGTGATATAAATCTTCAGAAGATTGATGGAAAGGAAAACCTAGGTGACCCGTTTACTAAAGCACTCAGCATCAAGGAGTTTGACAACTATAAGTTGAAGATGGGTATTAGATACTGTAATGAGTGGCTTTAGGCTAAGTTGGAGTTTGTTGGGAATTGTATCCTAAAGCCAATCATTTGATGATTGTGCTAATATAAATTATATATAAATTAATATATTAATAAAAGTTATTTGGCAGTTTATTCATTACAAGAACATCTTCTTAATACTCCTGATTGTAATGAAGCCCTTAGGATCTTCCTTCACGATAAAGGAGGATTTATCTTTGAAGGTCCTCAAAAAGGTTCGTGACCATATGATATACTATGACAGGGCCATAGTACTATCAATTATAGGACGTTGTATATCATATTTATTGGTTGTCCTCTTAACCAAGGAGTGTAGAGACACTGGTATGACATACAGGTGAAAGTGTAGGAGTACATTTCACCGAATGTGACTCATTTCCGGATACTCTACTATCAAGAGTTAATCCGAGAAGATATAGGTATAAGTATCCTTCAGACCTGAAGATCATAACTAGTGGCTTACAAGCAACTCATTGTACTTAGGTGTCGAACCATCTGGATTTCTAATCCAGCTACGAAAGGTTACTTGGTGCAGTCAAGTACTTGTGGTAGTCAGTTGTGGATCAAGATGGAATTTGACCTATCCCGTTAAAAGGAGAAATGCTTGTGTTTCAATTTAGCAAGACCTTGGCCAAGGCACTTCATGTGAAAGTCACATGATCACTAAAATTGAAATCACTTTATGGATTCGCTGTTTAGAGTTGACAGGCTTTTAAGCCATCCTTAGCATTGTTGTCAAGAGGATGAATTATACGGTAACTGTTTCTTAGGGATCTTGGAGTTTGCTCGGCAACTCTTCGACCTATCCGGACGTTGGGTTCCATTGCTAGATGGGCACATCGATTAGTATAGAAAGTTGTTTCTATGCTACGGCTTAGGTTCGAACCTAGAGAGTCACACGCATAGATGTTTCCTAGGATGATCTATTTGCTGATCAACGATTGAGAATCGTATATGATTTAATTAATCAATTTGATTGATTGAATTATCTCAATTGAGTTAAGTACAATTGAATAAGATTCAATTTGGTTTAAGTCTATTAGAAGGACTAGTCAATTTCAAATATTAATTTAAAATTAGACTTGATTTGGATTTAAATAGATTCAGGACTAGCCAAATTTGATTTGGGCTAGGACCATGATCTATGTGGGTTCAGTCTAATAAATTCAGATTAGCTTAAACCAAAAACTAAACGCAAACCTCTCGCATAAGTCTGAGAGATTAAATTCACATATAGAATTTAATGTCTTGCATTAATCTTCTCCAAATAATTCCGTCGGAATTCTAAAGTGTTAGAATTTATATGGAATAAATGCGCCTCTTTGTATTAACCAAGCGCTACGGTTCGATGACTCTTTGATTTTACCAAACATCGGAATTAACCAAGCGCTACGGTTAGACGACTCTTTGGTTTTTTACCGAACGTCGAATTAACCAAGTGCTACGGTTCGGCGCCTCTTTGGTTTTCGCCAAGCGGCGGAATTCTAAATGTTAGAATTTAATGGGCTTGCTAAAAGAGACTATAAATAGAGGACATCCCTCACCAGATTACACAGAAGAAGAGAAAAATAACACACGATATGTCGTGAATTGATTTTCTAAAGAATTAGAATAGAAAATCATGGTGATTCTGGTGCTAACGGAAGTGTGGAGGATCCTAGAAGAAGAATTCAAGTGGGAGGATTCAAGATCAGCAAAGTCATTTTCCACGAGCTAGCACTCCCGGGAATCCGATCATTCGGGGCTTCGCGATACTAGAGGCCGAACGATTGAACGGCTGCAGAGCATAAAAGGATTTACCAATTGCCTTTAAGGTAAGTAATATGATCCTAAATCTTAAGGCATGCTTCAAGATAAGAAGTATGACTTCTTGCCTTGAAGATCAAGACATGATCTTGATAATTTTATTTATATGCATATTTTGGATCAATCGATCCTATATACAAGGCAAAAGTATGATCTTGATGCATGTTAGATAGATTAGTATGTAATCTTTAAATTTCTACATTGATAATTGTTATCAATTTTAAAACATGCATGCCTCGAAGATTGTTTCTCTCTACAATAACCATCCACCCATTTAAGATCCATGATCCACCAAAAAGTCTTTTTTTCATGGAGCTTGCATTTTCCTTTATGCGATCTCCCATGCGACGAGGACTAAAACCAATTCAAATATTGTAGTATATTAAATATAAATTTTCAACTCAATTTATCTGAGCTTTAATTTTAGATTAGTCAGGGCTGGCTATATAAGTCTTTCACCTATATTATGCTTGATATGGGATTATATATATATATATATAGATATATATATATATATATATATATATATATATATATATATATATGTCTTTTAAATATTTTAACTTATTAAGTTTTTTCTTACAACTTTATCGCATATGACTTTGATACGAATCTATTTTTTATATATATATAATTTCTTTTTATCGATACATCCTTTGGTTTATATCATGCATATCTAAATCATCTAACTTATCCTTCATTCAATTCCTTTCAATTGGCATTATTATCAATTATTTATGAATATTTTTATTTTTTATTCTATTTTATCATATTATCACATGTTCATCTTAATATTTTATTTTAATCACATGCATCTTATATATTTATTATATATATATATTATTTTTATTAAAATATAGTTGATCATATGGTTGTCCTATAAGTTTTCATATCCTATAGTCACATAGTATTTTAATTATTTTTTTAATTTTATTTAATATATTTTAATTATATGATAGTTTTAGAGAAAAGAGAGTTACCAAAAGATACATAGAATTGATAAAAGATATGTATGATAGAGCAATAACTATTATTAAAACAACAATAGGAGAAACTAGTGAGTTTTCAATTACTGTAAGTTTACATCAAAGATCTGCCTTAAGTCCATATTTTTTGTATTAGTTATAAATGAAATAACCAAATATTCAAAATGATATCACATGGTATATGTTATTTGTAGACGATATAGTGTTGATGATAAAACTAAATCTAAAGTAAATACTAAGGTAGATATTTGAAAAGAGACTTTAAAATTTAAAGGTTTTAAGACTAATAGAACTAAAATTAAATATATAAAATATACTTTTAGTGGAAGTAGAAATACACATGAAGAAAAAGTAAAGATTACAGGCTAAGAGATACCAAAGAGTAAAAATTTAGGCATTTGGGATCAATTATCCAGCAAGAAGGTGAATTAGGTGAAGATGTGAATCTAGAGTTAAAGTAGGATGTATTAAGTGGAAGAGTACTTCAGAAGTATTGTATGATCGGTATCTCATTAAAATTAAAAAAAATCTATAAAACCGCTATTAGGCCAACTATGCTATATGAAACAGAGTGTTGGGTAATACTGAAATAACATGTGAATAAATTAAGTATAACATAAATACGTATGTTAAGATGAATATATGGTAAAACTTTAAAAGATAGAATTAGAAATAAACATATAAGAGAAATGATAGAAATAGTTCTGATTGAAGATTAAATGAGAGAAAATAAATTATGATGGTTTGAACATATACGATGAAGATAATTAAAAAATAACTAAAAAAGATATAATTATTTGTAACTTGAATATTGACTTAGTTCTAAATAAAGTAGAGTGGAGGAAGCAGATTCATATAACCAACTCCATGTAGTTGAAAAAAGGTTTAGATGAGTTGAGTTGATATTTTAATCTTATAGATAACATCACTTTAATCCTTTTTTTTTTTATGAATAATTAATCTCAAATACAAAAAATAATTACTCTTAAAAATTTATAATCTTCAATTTCCACTCCATTTTCATCACTTGTTCTAATTTTATCACAATTAAATTCTATACATTCTACCTTGATTCTACTTTATCTAAAATTTTTAAATTTTAATGTACTTCTCTTTAACTTTTGAAGGAGAAAATAATTTTAATAGTCAACTTTACTCATATAGAATTAAATTAGTTTCTCATAAATTTGTATGTGTATGTATAAGTCATATATTCTAATTCTATATGTTATTTGATTTATTAGCAGCGTAGTTGATAGCCTTCCATGGATGCTGCTTATTCTTGAGCCACTAAATTTGCTCCAAAAATTTTATTATTGCTTTTTTTTTTCCCATTGGTTTTGGGTTTATCCTTTCCACTTGGCCATGATACCCTATGCATAATTAATATAATTTAATATCAACATATGCGATTATCTCACAATCTTGAACACAATCCTAGATGCACTAGTGATATACTAAATTTTCAAAAGGTTAAAGCATATGAAATTTAAATAATTTAAGTTTTGCTATGATCAATAAATTATTATAAATTGAAATTTTGAAGGACATGAAACATTTTTCGTGTATAGAATCATAAAAATTGTAAAGTCCCAAAACAAAAAAAAAAATAAGTTTTTTTACAATGTTACGACCCAATGGGATTTCACTCCAAAACGCTGAACTGAACTTGGGTACAATTACAAGGCGCGAAGCCATTGGCTCTGAGGTCGGTGCACCAGGCCCTGCGTCGCTTTGCTCTCTTGCTCCCCAAGAACGAGGCTGAGACGGCATCGGCGAGACACGTTCCCCTACGCTCGCCATCCGATCCCAAAACCAAGGCCTCGCCGCTTCTTCGAAAGGAACGCGTGAAATAGCTGGCTCCTTTGCTTCCTCAAAGCCGCCTCTTTGAGAGTTTGAAAGAACCGAAGTAAAAGGTATCGCCTAAAAGAAGACTCGAAAGGGTGAAGGTAAAATATTCTCCGTCTCTCTTGATCACCGTTTGGGAAGCTTCTTTCTTTGATGCCGATGGCCGCTAGGGTTTGGAGGAGCTCCATCCGGGATGCCCTTTTCAAGAAGCTGAAATCTGGGCCAGTTGGCGGAGGTTTCGCGCCGAGACTGGCGAGCACCGCCGCTGGCACTGGAGCCGCCCCGAAGATTCCGCCGCCGTCCAAGAAGACATGAGTCTCTCTTTCTGACCAGCATTTCATTTCATTCATTTCGATTGAACTCTGTCCTTTGTATAGGAAGTTGTGCGTTTTCTCGATAAAGTTTTAGCCAAGAAAATGGTTTTTTGATTCTTGGATTCATATGCTTGTTTAGTGGAAACAATGCCTGTTCACTGGAAAAAGTGCCTCCCCCCCTTTTCCGATTATTGGATTCATATTTGCCTTAGCTGATGCATACCTTGCTCTTTGATCCCGACTCGTTGAGTAATTTTGGTTTTGTCGTGTAGTTCTGCTAATTCTAGAAGTGCGCCATTCCTTTTTTAGGGTTATTCTGTGTATTTCTGTTAATATCTAGAAGGTCATTTTAATGTTTCTTTTTTTTTTTGTAGGGAAGGTTATTGACTGGAACCACGATAGGGCTAGCAATAGCTGGAGGAGCTTACGTGAGCACGGCTGATGAAGCCACTTTTTGGTACATAATAAGATCTCAGAATTGATACATGATGCTCTGTTGGTAGCTTCCTGCTTTCATTTAGCTTGACATTATATTATATAGTGCCTGAAAACTATCTTGGATATTTATTTACCTGAAATGTTGATCAAGACTTTTTAGTCAGCACTTGGCAAGCTTTTCTATGATATGTGTTTTATTATGATTAAGAATATTAGCTTCTTTATCTTAAAACCTTCATTGACCTCTATTGAAAACTTATCTGTTAGTGAGGCTAGTGAACTATAGGGCTGGAACTTATAGAATGGTAGGTTTCTCTATATTTGTGGTGAAGTTCTTGCCTTTGTATTTGGTTCTTCTTCCACACTTGGTTGTTTGTGTGTTGGCTTTAACCTCTAGCATGTTTAGCTGTCTCCAGAAAAACAACCTCCAAGTGTTCATGTAAGGTTCTTCTCAAAGTATCATTTAATTTGGTGCTATGTTTGTATTGCTAAAACTCCTTCAAGGCCGGTTCCAAGCCTGGGTAAAAAAGGAGGGTTACGTTAAGTAGCGACAGCCAACGCAAAGCTCCATCAAATCCCTTAAAACATGAATTACTAAATCAAATTATGCAAAGGATTAGGACGTTCCCGTTAAGAGATGCATTGCACCTGCCTTCGAATGTTTTGAAAAATAAGCAAGGGGCACCGCATCGGCACCTAGGTACG
This sequence comes from Calamus simplicifolius, assembly GCA_900491605.1. NCBI lineage: Eukaryota > Viridiplantae > Streptophyta > Magnoliopsida > Arecales > Arecaceae > Calamus > Calamus simplicifolius. The sequence goes on along the minus strand of UESW01001804.1, from coordinate 38,881 downwards.
GTATAAAAGTTGAGTTTGTATTGCTGAAAGTTAAATACACATTTGAAAAAACAAACTCACTCACATATCTATTACTCTCTGATATGCCTCCTTGATTTCTTTCCGTGTGTGTGTGTGTGTGTGAGAGAGAGAGAGAGAGAGAGAGAGAGAGAGACCACATTGACTGCATAAGTTCTGCACTTAAATTTGTAAACTCAGTGGTTTTCTCTTTATACATTATACGTTTGAATCGATACACGTGCACATGCATATATAACTCTGTGTGTGTGTCTGTGTTTGATCGAGGAACCAAGTCGATATTTTGAGTGACCAATGATCTCTCTAATATAACCAAAATCATCAAGTTGAGGGTCAAAAACTTAGAACGGTTTTTGGTTTTGTGGATCAACTGAACTAGGTTAATTTTAGTTTAAGTGACTTTGGCTTTAGTTTCATCAATTTTCTTCAAGTATTATAAAAACAACAAAAAAGGAAGCCAATATATAGAATAACTATGAAGAGGAATTAGACACCATTTTAAAGTGCAATTCTGTTGAATACATTGTTTTGCTGGTCACATACTTATAATCTTTTGAACTAATGTTTAGAGTGTATTGTATCTTCATACTTCTTGATGGAAACCTAGCATATGCTAATGGAAATGTCAATGTGGTTTCAACTCTAGCATAGCAAAGCCTGAATTAAAAAAAACTTGCTTTCCATCTAAAGCTCTGCAAATCTTTTTAAAAAATTAAAATCCATTCCATATTGAAAAAAAATGTTTCTTGACATTGGACAAATGAAGAAATGGCAAAATATTATCATAAGTAACCCATATATACAAAGAAAAAGGTTTGCCTTATTAGTTAGTTTCTGTGGAACTCCAAACTAGTTCAGGGTCTAGCTGATTCAAACTTTTTCACTTTCATTTTCAGAATTCCAAACAAAATTTTAGATCATGCATGAAGCCATATCCCAACTGTTAGTGCTCTATCTTATAACTAAATCAATTTTGTTTTAGAGGTCTCACTGATAACACTACAAGTTTTTTGGAAAACCTTCGTCATAACATCCACACTCCAAGTCTTTTTCCCTTTATCATAACTTCCATTTATGCTACCTCAGGCATTCTCCTTCATGCTGTTTTTAAAGTGGTGCTTGTTGCTGCATATGAAGATGTTGTCCCTAGATGCATTTCCTATATGCGGTTACCATATCCAGCAGGCTGGATAGGTTGTTTGCATTAGCATTATACATGCAAACACTTAGGCTTATCATTGCTCTAGTAGAGAGAATATGATATGAAAGCTTTTCACTGTGTTTGCAGTCCTCCAATTTATAAGTCTTGCTCGCTCAGGGTTATGAAAGTAGCCATCAAATAAAACCTAGATCATGCTGAAACTTTTCATCCCTAGGATTCTCTTGCAAGATCTAGATGCCTATGTCTTTCTTTTAGGCATTTTGTGCTCTGAAGGAACCTTCATGCATTATTTCCCTGCTGCTGAGGCATTGAAGAATTATGTTATTTTTATGTATTTGTGCATGATAGATCCTATATTTACTTTTTGTATACTTGTATTGCAAAACTTCTTTTGTTGCGGATATTGTTCATACATTATTTATCTATGTATATATTCAGTAGTTCTTATTTGCTCCTAATCTTGCAGCGGGTGGTTGTTTAAGGCTACAAAATTTTTGAACCCATTCTTTGCATTGCTGGATCCAGAGGTTGCTCATCGATTGGCAATTTCAGCTGCATCTCATGGTCTCATTCCTAGGGAAAAAAGACCTGACCCTGCAATACTGGGCTTGGAGGTCTGGGGGAGAAAATTTACAAATCCTATAGGTCTTGCTGCTGGTTTTGATAAAAATGCTGAGGCAGTTGAAGGCTTACTTGGACTAGGCTTTGGCTTTATGGAAGTTGGCTCTGTTACCCCTATTCCCCAGGAGGGAAATCCTAAGCCTCGTATCTTCAGATTGCGAGAGGAGGGGTAAGCATGTATGTTGTAACTGAGTTTCTTAAATTATGGATTTACCATTTAAACTCATTGCATTAGAGAGTTTTATGATATTAAAGTATGCATGGGATGTATTTTTTGGTATTTGAACTCCATGTTTGTCTTTATATCCCATTAATCATTGAGGTGCTTAACATTATTGGCAGTGCTATAATTAATCGATGTGGGTTCAATAGCGAGGGCATTGTGGCGGTTGCAAAGCGTCTTGGTGCCCAACATGGAAGGAGGAAGATGGAAGAAACTTCAAGCTCGTCACCTTCGTCACTTGATGAAGTAAAGCTGGGAGGAAAAGCGGGTCCTGGTATTTTGGGTGTTAATCTTGGCAAGAACAAGACAAGCGAAGATGCGGCTGCTGACTATGTTCAAGGAGTCCATACTTTATCTCAGTATGCTGACTACCTGTATCTCCTTAATCAACTTTTAATATCATGTTTCAAGGTTAATGACCTTATGATCTATGGTTATATGCAACTCGTCTTGTGCATGGGATGCCACAAGTTCATGACCAACTGGTTATAGTGAGTTCCTTTGGTTAATTGTAAGCAAGGTTGAATCCTGGCAGGACAAGTGGTGTTTTGATTGCCCTTGTAGGGGAAGAAAAAGAAAGGAAAGAAAGAAAGGAAAGAAAAAAAAAAGAAGGAAAACAAAAGGAAAAAAGAAAGGAGAAGAAAAAGGAAAGAAAGGAAAGAAGGTAGAAAAAACGGTAGGAAGGATGAAAGTAAAAGAAAGGAAGGAAGGGAGAAGTAAAGAAAGAAGGAAGAAGGAAGGAAGAAGTAGGAAGAAAGGGAGAAGAAAAGGAAAGAAGAAAAAGGGATCCAATTGGTACTTGTTCATCTTTCTTAACGGTTATAAACCATATAACTAACTCCCAATTTTCGATATGGGACTATTGGGGGGCATCAAAAAGGAAAGAAAGGAAGGAATAAGAAAAAGAATGAAAAAGGAAAGAAGAAAGGAACGGGATGGCTGAGACGGTTCCATCTGACGACTTGAATTATTGATTTAATTGGCTTGTTACATGTGCAACCAAACAGTAGATTATAACTGCAATTTTTGTGGCAACTGTAGTAATATGAAAACCTTGGCTACAAAAAATCTAGTTCCTTGCAACTTAACAGATCGCAGGCTTTTAAGGAATTAGAATGATGGGTTTTAAGGAAGCACTCTTTTTTAGTTGTTGAACTTTTCAACTGATTTTGAGAATTCAAGAACTTTGCATTGTTCAAGGAATATGGGTAGATTTAGGAAGGTTTCTCCCCTAGATTTGTACCTTAGCCATCAAGTATAAAGATATCCATGTGTATAGGGGCATCTTAACCATATATCTGGGTACTGTCTTCATGTGTTGCGTTATTTCTGTCACATTTTATACAGCTTTGGGAATTATCTACATTCCCATAGTTCTGCATAGCAACAAATGTCACACATATTATGTATCAATTTTTTTTCAATTTGAAATGATGCCAATCTTTTGTTTGTCCTGAAACTAGCTGTTCCGACATTGTGCATTTGAATTTATTGTGTCATTATAAACAATGATTCCCAGATTATATCAAATACAACTGTTTCAAGACCAGAACCTGTAAGTAGACACCAATTAGCTGGAGAATCTGGTGGTTTAAGCGGGAAGCCACTCTTTGATCTATCCACCAATGTTCTGAGGGAGATGTATATTCTTACTCGGGTATTGATCTGCATTCCTTTTCAGTGAACTGCATATTTTTTCCTGTTCTCCAGAATGATGTTTCTCACCCTAATCATTGCTCATTATTTTGTTCACACTAATTTGGTATTGTAATTTGACTTTGGAATACTTGCGTTTGCAGGGAAAAATTCCCCTTATAGGCTGTGGTGGTGTTAGCAGGTATTAGAATGTTGTAATTAGTAAGGATGTTGCTGGATGCTTGTTAAACAGAAATTCATCTCTATTAAATATTATCCAATACAGCGGTGAAGATGCTTACAAAAAAATTCGAGCTGGAGCAACACTTGTTCAGCTTTACACAGCCTTTGCCTATGATGGACCAGCACTCATTCCCCAGATAAAGGTATGTATTAGAACTTATTTTGTAACATTTTTGAAGCAATGCTTTTAGTTTATGCAAGATGGCTGTAAAAGCTCAACTTGGTCTTTTCGTAACCATTCATTTCATGATCACTCAAAATAGATCATTCTGTTCTTCAATGTTTTGCATTTTGGTAAACTAATGAAAATAAGCTGTTTCTAGCGTTTAAAAAATAATCCTCTCTAATGTGCTTCTTTCTGCCCATAATTTCTACTTACTGCATTTCTCTGCTTCTGCTGTGTGATCTTACCATTTATGTATCCTCTTATTCCATCTTTGCCATTCTCATGTGAAGTTCGAGTGTTATGACCATATTGACTCTAGGTTTTTTTTTCTTGCAAGTCTGATTTGTTTATATTGTATTTGCACAATCTGAGTCTTATTTCTTGTACATTGATGCTGGTCAGAATGTTTGTAATGTTCTAAAGCTGGGTAGCACCTCCCAAATTTTGAAAGTTGAAATTCTTGGATGGGACGCCTCTGAAAAAGATGCCCCTGTGAACTACTTCAATTGCTAGGCATTCAACTCTAGCAAGTCCCTTTCCTACTCCATTAATTGTGTGGGGGTCTCTCCTGTTTGCATCAATTTAAGTGCATTCAAAGATGCTTATAATTCCCACTTGTTTCTTTCTAGAAAGGATTGCCACCTGATAATTATTTTCATAAATGTGATGCTAGTCAAGTGCTTGTTAAATGATGTATATCATAGGCCTTCGAATTTGTTGCATTTTTAGTAGTGATGTCAGGGCTTAACTAGATTGTGATAAGAATATTTAATAAAGAATAAATTTTGATGTGTGAAAAAACATCTGAAGGCAAAATACTATGGGTGCAATTTACTGCTAAAAATTTTGTTAGGATATGACAAAAAAAATATCCTCATGTAGAATCGCTGAAAATTATATGTCGAAGATCACTTTGAAGCAAAGCAGCACCAATGTCCAGAACTGGAGAATTACTTTTTGAGTTTTAAATTTCTTAATAAATTAAATTGCTCGAATTTTTAAAGGTAATTTATATGCATTTTCCTTTTATTTTATTTTTGTGGAGGTAAGGAATTTTGCTAAAACATTAGTAGCTTAAAAAAAATCACAAGCCATACTCCATTAATCTCTAACTTAAGTCATTATCTAAACTTGAAATAAATAATATAATAAAACCTCTATAACAGCCTCAGAACAATCTTGATTGACCAATACAGTGTGGTGTCATACAACACAAGCCAACTTGGTCCTAAACAAGTCTCATTTCAGAAAATATGAAGCATTATTTAAGGCACTGTACAAGCACTGTCCGTACTGCCAATGATGACATTTATATCTGTCAAAATTTTAAACCATTCCTGACTGGTAGTGGATCTTTGATTTATCACTGCTCTTCAAGAGTTTGCGGGTAAATACCTTGCAAAGTTGAGTTCAGATTTTATTTTATTTTATTTTATTTTGGAGTTATGGTGGAGATTCACCATCCAGTTTCAGAGTTGGAGCCTCTTCCTGGTGATGGCATTGGTAGATTAAAGTCCTGTTAGCAGTATTCTTTATGTGTTAGTATGGATGGAAGCTCTCAAGATTAAATTTATTATTTCAATTAAATTTTTGGTCTAGACTGGACATTTGTTTAAAGTGAGCTAATGCTGTCTCTTCACGTTAAAATGTAACAAACCGAGAAGTCTAGATATATCAGGTGTTCAATCCTCATTGAGGACCTGCTTTTATTTGTCTTAATTTATGATATTTAAGAAGCTGTTGAATGTTTAAAAACAAGGTTCTGATATGCTTTTCCCCCTTTCTCCAAGGCTGAGCTTGCAGAATGTTTGGAAAGAGATGGTTTTAACTCTGTCCAGGAAGCAGTCGGTGCAGATTGCAGATGAAACTTCCACAATTCTCAGGAGGCACCGGATGGCTCAGAACGCTTTGTGCTGATGGCAAGTTGCTTTTCAATCTATTGGTTTCCTCAAGCAAATTAGCCCTACTCATCTACTTATATGTTAAAAGTACACCTGCTTACCACATATAAGAAGAACTCATAAGGGGCGGTTAGTTCTCTCTTAACATTGAGCGATTTCATCCTAGGATTTTAAATAATACATAACTTTTGTTCCATCTGCCTTCTCATCTCAATTTTGGCTATGAAGTTTCGGTTGATATATCTGGTTTTCTAAGGTATTCTAGAAACCTGCAAGCAAATTGGAATTTTAGGTTGCTTTTGGAGGTGGACTTTTTCAATTTCTCAAAAAGAGCCTGTTCGCTTCTTTCCTCTCACATTTTGCTGTTGGTTGCTGGAAAAGGATAGACATTATTTTACCCCTTAACTTTTTGTAAGCTTTGTTTAAGTTTTTCAGATCCTGTGATTTATTTCTCTTGGTGTGCTTCCTGGGCTGTGTTGTTCACTTGCTGGGGTGATGCATCATTTCAATGCTGAAGCAACTTCTTATGTCTAATCTACATGTATCGGTAATATGCTTGCTATTTATTATTCACCTTGGAGAGAGATCATTACTGAAATTGATTTGATAAAATAAGATATTTCGTGAAAGAATTTTCATCTAGCCTACAGTTTTACACAAAGGTATAGATTAATTATTATATATTAATCATTCTTGGCACTCGCACAAGACTGGTCTTGGAGGAAGAATTGTATTTAGCGCATGGCAGAGATGGGGAAACATTTCTCAGTGACTGAAATAATCCATGTTTGTGAAGACAGTCATGTATGCATGCATGTAATCCCCATCTCTCATAAGAACTGCTGTTAGAGGTGGCGTTTATTTTCTGCATATTATAGATAAGGAATCTCGAGCTTGAGATGAGGCTGCTGGAGTTGGTGATGGGCGGACACACCTATGGTAAGCTCCCATACAATATTCTTTCGTGCTATTTATTGTCACCATCTATTTAAATATCGGATGAGAATCCCCCCAATATAGTGTTAACATCATGCGGCATCCTCACCTAGATTTTTGCAGGCATCTCACATCAATTGTTATTTTATGCTCATGCCCTACTGTACGGTCTTGATGGTTTCTTGTTGTATGTTATTGTTCATTTGTGGTAGGAGTATGTTATTATTCTTTAGCTGTGCCATGGCAAGATTAAATATGGTTACGATGATGGAGCAGTGAGGTCTCACGCTACATTATGTTTGAAGTGATTATTACCTTCTGTTGGTGGATTCTGCAATATAATATGCTGGCTGGGACAACATTAGGCTTGATCCTTCTTTTCAATCATCATGCCAAAAATATATATATTTTTTGTGTGTAGATTCTTCAATAAATAAATTCAGCTCTGATTCTTCCCTAACCAATGCCTTGTCCCTCTCTTATCGCGCACTTTCTTGTGTCCTCCGTCCATACTTGACATGAACCTAAGATGGGGCATCGTACCACTCTCTTGTGCTAGTCCGGTTGCCTGTGTAATGATGATGCCAGAAGGATTCTTGTGACAGCCATTCAGGAAAATTGACCGGCTGTTTATTGGCCCACCCTGGACATTGTTCACTGAAATTGGTAGCACTCAGAGGGGGTCGTTATCACGGGCATTATAGCATGGTCATCCGAACAAGATCGTACCCCTTCCACTTTTGCATATTGAGGTCTCATAGAACCTTATCCACGAGCAGCTAAAGAGAAGGTGGTATTCAGCCTAACGAGCATTCTTCGTCACAGCATTCCGTGGCTATTGCAGCCAGCCTCTTTTAGTTTAATGGGTTCGTGAGATTCGTTATCCGATCTCCATGCCTCTCGCTGGCTGCTGGATCCTTCATGGAAACTCCCTCCCGTTCCAACCTTCTTTTAACCTCCTAAAGGCCCTGTTTCGCGTTGGAAATGCTTGTCATGTCAAGGCTTCTTTCTAGGCCAAGGAACCTCAAAACAGTTTCGCTTATATAATTATCAGCTGCCGTAAATTGAGATATGTTTCATGACATAGGTAGATGTTTTATCTAATCAAAAATAGGTAATTGATCATGAAATATTTGAACACAATGCGTATAACAGGCCATGGCATCGTTTCTATTGCAATACCTTGTCATTAGATTTCAGCCAAGGTATCTATCTGGATATCTAGGGACATTTTGACGCTGGCCACCTACCATGATGGTTGGGGCTTGGCTTTTTGTGGTGCCAAATCATGATGCCACCAGTTAAATAATAATTCGATCCCTTTTATATGTTTAGAATATTATACTTTTGCGAGACGTCATTAGGATAATAGGGGAGCTTCTATTTGGCCCGCGAATATTGCTGAGGAGTTTCCCATGCCAAAGTAAGAAATGATCTTTTTACCCTAAATTTTTTGAACCAAATATCCTTACCTACTAAACAGTCCCACTCCCTCCCCTCAAAGCCCCCCAAACAGCCCCCCGAGCCCTCCAAACGGCCCCTGAGAGCCCCTGCTATCTTTCTTCTACCTGCCTCACTCTGGATCTTCATTAGATCGTCGATGAAGCGATTTAAGGTTGAAATCAAGCAATGGACAAGTAATTAATAATTTATGAAAGTGCTACAGTCGCAAAGGTTAGTCCATGTGATCTGTCGTTATTTTTTTTTCACGGTTCGTACATTGTTCGGCCCTGTGTGGTCGAACAGGTGAGCTCTGTTCGGCCACACAGGGCCGAACAATGTAAATATGTTCGGCCACATAGGGCCGAACAGAAGAAATCTTTCTTCTGTTCGGAAGAAAGATTGCTTCTGTTCAGCCCTGTGGGCCGAACAGAAGCAATATATTCGGCCACAGGGCCGAATAGAATGTTTATTCTCTATTTTTTTTGATTAATTATGATTATGGTTTAAAATTATTATTTGATCGTGCAGGACGATGCTTCAATCGAATGCAGCGTGATTGGCTTCGATTGTGTAATGGATTACACAAATGAATTTACAACTTACGAGGTAAAATTTAATTGCATTTATTTTCGTATTATTTGACTGAGCAATGTTTAAATTGTCTACCAACATAAAACTATTTATTTTATAGATATTCAAAAGTAGAGAAGAAATGTGTAATTGGTGTCGGAAAGTCGGAAAGAGGAATAGATTTGTCGTTATTATTAAAAATTTGATTCGGGCAGCGATGTTAAGAAACCAAGAATTGTTTTTTCTAGCGAGAGGAGTGGTACTTGCAAAAGTAAACACATCAAGGAAAAGGGATCAAAGACCAGGGCCAATGGCACTAAGAAGTGTGGATGTCCTTTTGCCTTAAGAGGGAAGAAATTGGATACTGCAGATGATTGGATGTTAACGGTTATTTGCGGTGTGCACAATCATCTAACTGCAAAGCATCTCGAGGGGCACTCATATGCGGGACGATTATCTAAGCAAGAGACTACAATACTAGTGGAGATGTCGAAAAGTTTGGTTCGGCCTAAGGACATATTATCTACTTTGAAATAAAGAGATGCCCTCAATGTTACGACAATGAAGACAATCTACAATGCACGGCAGAAGTGCAAGGCTGTAGAGATTGCAGGGAGATCTCAGATGCAACATCTTCTTGGTAAATTATCTGAGTGTAAATACATTGAGTGGCATAGGATTGTATCAAGTCTGATGCTGTGCGTGACTTGTTTTGGGCACACCCTGGCAGTATAGACTTGTTACGTGCATTTTCGTGTATGTTGATAATGGATTGCATTTACAAGACGAATAGATATCGTCTTCCTCTCTTAGAGATTGTCGGGGTGACATCAAATGACCTGACATTTTCTATTGCTTTGTGTATATGGACTCTGAGCGAGAAGATAACTATACATGGCATTAGAGAGATTGCGCAGTGTCATGGACGATGATGCTCTGTCTGAGGTGATAGTCATAGATAGAGACTTGGCTCTATTGAATTCAATTCAGATGATATTTCCTACGCAACACATTTGCTATGTAGATGGCATATTAGTAGGAATGTTTTGGCCCAGTGCAAAAGGTTATTTGAAGCAAAGGATAAATGAGATAAGTTTGTAATGACTTGGAATATACTTGTGTTATTTTGTAGGTATTTCTGTTACCGGGTTATCCTGTTCCCTCAATAGCAAGCATTGGCATAAACATCATTTACCGTGTTTTCGGATGGGCTTCTTCATATGAATCTAGATTCACCAGTTCAGACGAACGATCTCGTTGGATGTCATTATTAGCGAGATTATTAAGTTGTATATGTCCTTTTGCTTGCAACAATCAATTTTGTATAAAACTATTTATTTCATCCTTTTGGCATTGCAGGCTTTTTTTAATTTCTGAAAAAATGAACGGGTGACGTGGTTTGGTGCTTGGCCGGTGGTGTTCACCTTTTTCGTCTTCCAATTGGGACTAGTAGCTCACTGTTTGTTTTAGTGATCAGTCTGCAGTTGTTACTGTTTATGGTGTTCGTGGAACGTTGTGTCTGTGTGTGTGCTTGCGGGATGTAAATTTCTTATTACTGGGAGGAATGTTTCTCACTACCTTTTATTCTAAGGTATGAAATGGTGTCATGTTTTCCTTATTTCTTCATAATTACCTCGCTTTCTCTCTCTCTCTCTCTCTTTCATCGTGCAACAGAGTTACATGCATATTATTTTTTTTAATATGTATGAAATTTTCACTATCTAAAATTCTGGCTAGAGACAAAAAGCAAGGTAATAGTGTTAAGCTAGATATATAATTATTGGAGTTATAAATTTAATAAGAGAGAAAAATGATGTGCTGACCACTTGTCTCCATGGATGTTACATGATGAATAACTTAAAATTAGATATATTGAGAAGAATATGAACATATTATGACTTAAAAGATCATTATTCAAAATATTTTAGTTCACTTATGACCCCTCTTAATAAAAACCTTTAATTATCTCCTCTTTCTCCATCTAAGGACATAAAAAAAGAATAGAGAGAAGAGTAATCATAATATCATCATTAAACAATTGATAATTATCGTCCCAATTTGATTTCAATTCTCTATGCGGATCCAGATGACATCAATAGTACTAAAACAACTAATTTAACTGTTTGAATTGACCAAATATCATTAATAAATATCTTTACAACCAATTTAAACTTCCTTACATAGATCGAGGTATTCTCAATAATATCACAATTTAATTGATTCAATTGACTACAACAATTCAATGCAAGCCTTTTAAATAGTCCATAAGGTTTCTTACAATATTAAAACAAAATAATTTAAACTCCTTGAGCATCTCCGAATATCATCATTTATTCAAAGAGGATCAAGTACTGACTTATAAGGTTTATAAAAATTGCCAAGGTATTTGCTATAAAAAGGTGCATCTAGAAGGTCAATATCTCTTTATCTTGAAAGCAATCTTAGAAATATTCCTTGTCATTATATAATTGATGGAATCATAATGGAGGTTGATCTTTGGAAATAATTTGTGCCACTTATAGCTGATCGACAATCATTCACCTAAAGAAAGATACAGAATAAAAAAATCATGGAACATATCAAATGACTTCTAATGAAATCCCTATCTAATAACTCTTATAATTGATTCCTTAGCCGAAGCTATCTTGTAAGGAGCATTTGAAATAATTATACGATATGACTTAGGTCAATTAAAGATCTACCTCTCAATCTGAGATAATCCTGGTAGTTCCTTAAGAGAATATCATAAAATCCTTTGTTACTAGAATTCCTTATTTCTATCACTATTGAGAGTCTTCCACATTCTATCTTCAAAACTTTTTGATATTCATAGCCATGATCGATCCCAAAGACTAATGGGGTCCATCCCTCTAAAAATATGATCACTAATTAACTAAAATCTGAAACCATGATTCCTTCGATAATAACACATTATGAAGGCAACCATTTCACATTCAAGATAATATTAATGTTCATCATCTCTATAGCTAATAGATTACTATCAATCCTAAACTTCCAACATCAATAATGCAAGTTCTACTATTAAAATTACTATCAACCTTAAACTTTCAACATCAATAATGCAAGTTCTACTATTAAAAGATATCTCCCTCCTTGACATATAACTCAAAATTCAAATTTAATGATTCAACTTCAAACTTCCACTTAGATATAGCAGATAAGATAGATTAGATCAAAATCATAATATGAATAAATTGATGTCATCTTAGTCATTGCTATCATCAATTTCAACTTCCTATCTGTATGTATATTACATATATTTACTTATCTTACATTGTATCTTTAATTAAAACCTCATCTACCCACACTCCCTGAGGGTCTAAAGCCTAAGCTCTGATACTACTCTATATCGTGACCTCCAATTTGTAGCCTAGTTCAGGCTATTGCAACATAACCACATACTATCAAAGCAAATCCTAAGAGCATGCAAGGCCTTTTAAATCAACATGAATAGTATAACGATAATCAAAATAATATCAGCAAAAACTAAATCCATAAATCTTATAATATTATCACAAATCATCAACTAGTGCATAAATATTATATCAACCTTAATACACATATTAATTTATTTACAATTTCAAATTATACAGTAAATTATATGCTATTCTTACTCCTGATGCCCAACTCTCATACCTGGATCCAGTAGATATGCATCGCCATTATCCTCCATGACAAAGTAGAAGGATAACAAGCTAAAAAGCCTAGTAAAAATTCTACTTTTACATCGTAAATATGCTAAGAAAACTAGAATAAATGATATATTAAAATATATTTTTACAGAAGTAATATAGCATATTTACACTTCAACTATAAAACCTTTAAACCAACAATATTTACATACCAACATAAATTAGAATAAATGCCAAAATTATTAACATAACCACATATCCATATCTCAATTTTCTATATACTGTTGATACATACTGGTAAACCTTATTAATAGTTCATGTCTGGCATTCTAACCTAGAGATATATGTACGCATAAATTGATTCTCATACTAATGCTCAATATAATAAACTCAGCCACATCATATCTATAAACTATAACTAATTCTATATTTGCCTTTCATGACTTTTAAATCCTTTCCTAGTATTGCTGGTGTAGGTCAGTGTAGAATTATTATTATTGCCCGACTTAGTACCACGTATCAATAGTAACATCTGATTCATAAACTTAATCAATTTTAGTGCTAGAATAGATTACTCTGCATACTGAAGATATATATATTGATAAACCTTATAGCAATAGTTCATGTCTTAATAGTCTAACCTTACGGTATGCACACGCACATATTTGTCTTCATACTAATGCCTAGCATATCAAACTTAGCCACGTCATATCCATGGATCATAATTGTTCTATACTAATCTCTTATGATTTTTAAGTCCTTCTCGATATCGCTAGTTTAGGCCAGTAAGAAATCACACAAATATTACTAGAACTAGTACCACGTATCAATTGTAAAAATTATATACATCTCAGTAACTAGTCGACATACTCACATCACAACTCATATTCAACAAAATCAAACCGTACCATATTCAAAATAACATACCTAAACATATATCATACTCATAAATCTCAATTCAAAGCCAAAAATATTCATAACAAAATAATATACTATAATATATAAACAACTCCAAAATAAACCATCATGCTCAATAAGATATACCAAAATTTCAACAATAAAGCTGTGACGCAGGCATGCTAAGCATGAAATATATTGTATAATAGCAAGTGTATAACTTCAACCTTAGATCACTAATCCTAATAGTCTCTTCAGTCAGATCACATCAATAATTCCTATATTTAATAAAATAATTAATTAATTTACTAAAATTCATAATTTTAAAAATTAATATTTGCCCTTCTAGCCTATATTTTAAAGATTACCACTTTTCCCCTCGTAACTATGCTTAAATAAGTCATCGTACTTAGTTAAATCATTTGGTAATTATCTAATTAACTTTTTCAAAATAATATTAAATGAGCTAATTGCAAACTTATCCCTTCTAACCCATTCTTAATCACCTTATAATGTGCACCAATCATTATTCAAATGAAATTACTCATTAGCTAATCAATGTTTTTAACCAACAAATTAAGTTGTATTGAATTTACTTTGCTTACTTAGATCATTAGGGAATTAATTAGGTCACTAGTAGACTTAACTAAAGTTTAATTAGGTTAACCCATCATCAATTTACCTAAACCCATTTTAATTCAACATAATTAACATTTAGTTAATAATAAAATTTAATTTCATAAACTAATTCACAGCTTGGCCAAATTTTGGATTTTGGTTTAACACCATAGAGCTCTCCCAATTTATCAAGGTTCACAGCGGGGCCTTGGCATACCTTGCGCCGGCAAGGGATGGCCATGGAATCCACATGGCAATGACGGGACCGTGATGTGGCAAAGATTGGATAACATGTCGGCCTGTTGCTCGGAGCACGGACGCAAGGCACGGATGGGCGCATGGCGCACACGGTCGAATGCATGGCCAAAGACCTAAGACGGGATTTCGGTTGCTTGCAAAGGGAAGTTCGGGTGGTTTCACAAACTTTTTTGCCTATGTAGCTCGAGGTTGGAATGGACCAAGGCTCAGACCGGGCGGTTGCAAGGAATTGAACATTCCAGTGGTTGGGGAACTGTCCACCGCAAACCTTTAGTAGCCTTGGTGCCTTCGGACAAAGACACACACCATTTGGCAAAGACCATTGGGGCAGGTCTAGTGTATGCATGTATCATTGGGAATTCTTAACAAAGTATCTTTACTTTTGTCTTGAGTGGGTAGGTTGGCTAGGTTTCGAGGAAGTCTAGCGCCGCACAAGGCCTTTGGCAAGAAAAATTTAGTCCAAACAATCGGCCTGTGCTCTGCCAGCTACACAATTATTCCTTTTTACTTCTATCTTGCTCTTTCGTAAATATTATTTCTTATCTACAATAAATTCTAGGAATTACTGTAAAATATAATCTCTGACTATGAAGAAGAGCTCATTCCTTTTAGAGCTCTCATTGGTGTTTACAGGGTAGTGGTCTTAAGGTTGTCAATGCACCTACAGCTTATCAAGAAAACAAGCAATGTACCCCAAAAATAGTTGCACATTGAATTAAAAAATAAGTTTAAAGTGATAATAACTCAAATTCATCTTTTACCAATTAACTTCTACTTAAATTTGAGGATCACATGATTTTAACCCGCTAATAGATTAATTGGATTCCTTATAGCACCAACGACCCGACCTGAATCAGGATAGATTATGCTTAGCTTGCAACGTGCAATAAGAACGTTGCATTATAAGCGAAAAAGATTATGATGCTCCAAATATAATCTTATATCGGATTAATTGGAGGAGACCATAATGTAAAGGATTGACCGTGCATTGTTGTTTCCTGGAACCGTCAAGTTGCTATGGGCTTATAGATGTAAGGACTGGTGGAAAGCTAAGCTGTCAAAGTCTAGGCCGTGACTAGCAGATTGGTCTCGGATCATCCCAGAGGATGTTCCAGGCAAGTCCCCAAGTGCATTGTATCCCAATCTTCAGAGCAGGCTGTTCGATGGAAAGATTAAGATCCCCATGTACCTAAGACCTGCAACATGTACCTTACTACATTTGAATCTGTTCATGTTCCAACTAAAGCTTTCCTTAAAATTAGAGAGTGGAGAGTTTCTCACGAATTCCATGTTGTAAAAGATGCCACTGAGGAAGCTGTGTGTTGTGAATGTACATTCTAGCTTATGAATGACAATAAATCTCATGCAGCTTTGAAATTCTGTTTATTAATTTTTGAATTTGTCCTGTATCTTATTTGGCTGAGAAAATTATAGTTTTCTATTAGTTATATTTTTTATTCATTATCTCCATGTCTAGATTCTTGTTAGGGGGACATCATCAACCATATGAAACATGACTTTCTTCTTACCCAAATGCATGAATTTAGTCTTGGAAGCATCATTTTCAGATCCTAACCTTGGCATTTTACAGATCTGCACAGCAAACTGATGTTGGGCAGCTACAAATCCTTGCTGATGATGTCAACTGTTCACATGGAGCTACTATCAGTGGCCTTGAAGAAGACAAAACTCTTCTATTTTTCAGGCAAACAGGAGGTGCTCTGCTCTTCATCTTTGGAGCTGAGGTGATGGCACACATTCCATTAGAGCCCATCCGGAAAAGTGTTAACTAACAAATCAATGAATAAAACATTGAATGAACCATTCTGCTAATCTGCTTTTAATCATATTTTCCTCTTGATGTAATTAATGACAGTTTATAGAAAACTGTAGGATTTTTTCTTTAATTGTAGATGTTCATATAAGTTGTGTCTTTAATTGTAGATTTTGTCCATATGGGCTAATGTCGTCCTAGGCCCAACTTGGTTTGGGCCACTTTTAGTTTGATCCGGTCCAACCTATGTTGTTCTTCGGGTGGCGTCACCACAGTGTGTTATCCGGTTCAACCCATGATTGATCTGTTCATCTGCCATAAAAGCTTTTTGTATATTGTGCATGATGCAGGTCACGTACACCACGCACAATAATTAGCCCATGACTTTTTCCATCTGCGTGTGCGGTCAATTAGTGCAAGCGGTGCAAGATGACTTTTTCCATCTGCCATAGAAGAAGGTAGGTGAAAGTAATTATTGAGGATAAGAAGTTTACCATAGCAACCATTTATCCACTTGAGAGACGTTTGATCCCATGACTTGTAACTGTATATTTATTTCATAAAATAGTCATCATGTATCTTATTTTAAGCAAAGTTAAGATTTAATGTATACATAACCCACAATCCAAACTAAAAATAAATTTTTGGAGTTAGCTCGCTCTCGCAGAACCGTGACTGTTTGTCTTGGCCATTGTAGCACATGGATCACTTAGGGTATAAGGGGCACGGTGATTTGATGTCAGCCTTTGCTTATCACCGATAGCTTGTTTGGACTTTCAAACTCAATGATGGCAACTAGACACAAGGATTTCGCACATTGTAAAACTTAACCCAATACCTGACATTAATCTTTGTATAGATATTGCTCATATTCCACATGTTCAATCATTTGTAATTTGCTATTAATTTTGATTAGAGTTTTTTCTCACTTCATTTTATAGATTGCGCCGCCTTTACGGTGGTGTAATGCTAGTATGGTGTAATCTAGACTTGTTTTGGCTAGGTGATATTGTTTAAGGAAAAAAGTTCATTCAACTAAATTTTAAGAGGTAATAGATTTTATATTTATTTTTGGAAAGTGAGTGTCAATCAGTTCCTAACTAAAGATTCAGACAAAGCAGGATAGGATTTCTATCTCCTATTTTAACTGCAACCTACCAGAAAAGTAATAATAAAAAGATAATAAATTTAAGATCGCAAAGGTCTCTACTTAACTGCGAAAATGAAATCAATTTTTACACCAACTATTTTACTTTGGATTTGCTAGCATTTTATATTTTAATAAACTATAAAAATATATTTTTTATATGATGCAGTATTTCTAATATCATCAAAACATGTTGCCATCTCGCTAAAACAAATAACCATAGCTTTATTTATTTTGTTAAGAGAGAGATTAATTTTCCTCGCAGATCGCCACCGGCAGCCTCATCAAACCGAGAAGAGCACTTTGGTAACTCAGCGCGTGCTCTAAATATCGCCACGCCGACCTTCCACTGCTCAATCCCCCCCACAGACCACAGAGCGAGAAAGAGGGCAGGAGAGATGGCTTCCTCTTTTGACGCCTTTAGCGACGACGGCGACAAGGTGGTGAGGGGATCCAGCCGGCCCTTCGACGACGACGGCTACATCGGATACGACCCTCGCCTCCCCTCCCAGCGCTACGTCGGAGGAGGGGTTTATCCTGAGGGAGTGGCGGCGGTGAGACCTCTTTTTTGGCGGTTTTGCTTTTCTGATGCTTTATTTCTTTGATACTTCTCTCTGATTGTGTTGATTTGTTCACATATGAAGTTCTAGGTCATATTTGTCTTGGTGATCTGGTCTGAGATTTGAGTTGATGTGTGCTTAGATCTATGGTTTTATATTCAGTCTTTATGGTTAGAAACGCAAGAAGTTTAGTAGTTGGTAAATTGCCTAGTGATGCTTTTGCGATCTTAAGTTTTACAGCTGATATGTTTTTGAGTTTTGCGTTTGTTGGATTAGGGTTTATCAATATTTACATAAATTGATTGATGCACGTAACACACATAGCATGTTGGCATGAGCTTTTCCCCTTTCATGATTTATTGACGAACTTATCTTATAGTTAGCACCCTTTGACTAGATGTACTTTTACGAGTAATGGTATGGGGACTCACAATCTCATGAGTTCGAGCTGATTGATCCACAACTAGGAAACATACTTGTTGGTGGATTTTGTGCAGGAGTGTCGTCAAGGTATATATCATCACTTAAGAGGTTATAGTAATTTTTATCGACAAGATATGTGAACAAAATGTGCAGTAGGCCTCTCTTAGCACCTGGTAGTGTGCATGAAGATTTAGTTTGGGGGGTGGATCTTTGTAATTGACTGCATGGTGGTTGTGTCCATATATAAATTATTTAATGCCTTTGATCTTGAAATCTAAGTATAAAGTTCAATCTCTTCCAAAGCAAACTATGGACAATGAAGTTTTATGGATAAGTACAAGCGAGTTCTTGTTAGAGGACTTTCCAGTATTGGGAGTGATTGCTTTATTGTTTAGCAAGACTTGATGCCAAATAGATGGGATAGTGCTTCTAGGTTGTGAAAGCATGACCAAATCTCTTGATCTTGCAGATAAACTAACAAGCTTCTCTTTCGTACGCATCTCCTTCAATTTTTGGTATCTAAGACTGTAAGGATGTTCGCTTTGTGGTCTGCAATTTTGGAAGAAAAATTTCCTTGAGAGTTGCAAATGAAGCAGTTGTGTTTTAACGCAGTGAGATTTGGAGTTGGATATGTTTTTTAAGAGTCAAACTAACATTGGAATCATGGGTGAAAATACACTATTCTAATGGCAGGATGGAAAAGTTTTGTTGTTTTTATGGTGGGAAGCATCCATATATTGTTTAAAATGTAGTTGTAGATTAAAAGATCATCATGTAGCTTCTATAGTGAATTTGACACAAATCAGTTAGCATTCAGCTATGACATGTCGAAATGGCGAGTTGGATGTTCATGTGGTTATTGTATAAGTTAAATTGACTCTTGTTATGAGAACATTTAGTAGAAAGGTTATAAAATTGACTAGTGAATGAACAAAATCGCAAGCAATTTAAACTTTCTGCAGCACACAAAA
This sequence comes from Calamus simplicifolius, assembly GCA_900491605.1. NCBI lineage: Eukaryota > Viridiplantae > Streptophyta > Magnoliopsida > Arecales > Arecaceae > Calamus > Calamus simplicifolius. Next base: position 19,662 of record UESW01001804.1, on the reverse strand, counting down.
AAATCTCCATCCTGAGCACCATGGTTTACTATTCCAATGATGGATTGGATCTATAAAAGAGAAATGGAAGATGCCTCCGGCAGATAATAGCTGCAAATAAGCCATGGCCTTTTGTAGTTGAGGAAGTTCGTTCCATTCAAGCCGCTTGAGGAAGTCAATCTTGTAGGATTGAATTGTTTGGAAAGTTGACTTAAAAGAAATCATTTCATATCTCTATAGGACAATTGGTTGTCTGAATGGATGCATTGGATAATGTATCTGTAAATAGTCTATGATGATTGTTGATGATCCTTATATTTTAGGGTAGATATTTTGTTGATCATTTCTATTTAGAAGTATTAGGTGATGTTTAATATCACTTTCATTTTTCTTATCTTCAAAAATAGAAAAATAAAGATTTCGCTTCTACTTTTTTTTTAAAATAAACATGTTTGATAAAAACATTAGCATAATGATGATGGCCAAGGCAATGATAGTATTGGTGAAAATGGAGGTTGTAGCGGTGGTGGTTGTGATGGTGGGAGGTGCTAACAATGTGGTGGTGGCAGCAATAACAGCAGTGGTGGTATGATAGAGGCCATATTGATGGTAGTGTGCTAGAGGTGGCAGGGGTAGTGGCCATAGTTGTTATGACGGTGGCAGAGATAGGGCGACAATGGTGGTGCTCGAAATGATGGCAATAATGGTGGTAGTGATAGTGAAGGAGATAATGGCAGGAGCGATGGGAGCGATGGAGATGATGGTGTTGGTGGTGGTAGTAACAGTGATGACGATAGAGGTCATGTCAATGGCTGCAAAAGATATAAGTTTTGTGTTTCTGAAAATAATAAAAGTAAGAATTTCTTGCTTTAATTTTTTTCTAAAAAATACTAAAAATAATTTTTAAAAATGGAAAATAAAAATAATTGCACTGAACATGCTTGTTTGCCTCAGCTTTTGTGACTTTATTTCTAAAAATAGAAAATAAGAAATGAAAGCAATGCCAAAAGGTGCTTAGTTTTTTCTGAAGTTCTCTTCCACCACTTACAGAATTTAGGTTGGCCATAAATTTTCCAACCTGTACCATGCTTAGCTTATGAGATTTCCCAGTATATGTATTAGTTGTAATGGTGTAGATGACAGTTTTGATTTATGTTAGTAAAAAAAATTCTTATTCTTCACTAAGTTATCCATAGACATTACTTTCCTTTTATTACTTTGATTTCATAAGTCTAGAATGGCATCCCACCAGGCATGATCCTAAGGATGGTTCATAACCATAATCAACAAGCTAAATAGCTTATCTTTTAAAGAAAAGATGAAAGTTTAATCATGATTATCTCGATTTGCAATTGGCATGAAGATCACAGAACCAAAGTTTGAAATCCAATGGGCCTTCCAGCCCTTGACCATGGTCCATTTAGTTTCCTAGGTTGCACTAGTCAGAAATTAAGCAAAAAATCATAGCCTTGACATTAAGGTGAACTTTAATGCATTTTATTCAAAAGCCAGTCTGATAAGAAGGATAAGATTTGTGTATGCATTACAGTGAAGCATGTCAATTAAACATCATTACCTATATTCATCAAATTCTCTGATTTATGTAGCAATATACAGAGGCATTTGAATTTTAAGCAACTAGTGCCAAAATCATCACTACAACAAAAATGACATTTGGATTGATATCCCAATTTACGAGTATGGTCGACATGAGGGATATTCCACATAATTTGTTCGCTGACTAAAAATCTATTGTTCTGAGTATAACAGACAACATCTTCATTAAAACACAATAAATGAGCAAACAAATCCATTTATCACAATGAAGAAATAGTCTTGCGTATATACTACAAATCAAGTGAGGGATAAATATGTAATACATCAACCTGTTTAGATTACGATGCCAACAGAAACATGAGTTTGGAATGTGCAGGCACATGCTTTAACCAAACCTTGGTGATAATGGATTACTGGTTGAAAATAAGAAATGCACATAGATAACTCCATGAAGTTGACGAACAGAAAAGAAGAAAAATACAATGGAAAGGAAGATCTGTTCTAGAAATAGAAATATGTCGCATTAAACAAATTTCAATATGGATAACTGAAACATTTGAACAAGTTTTGTGATAAAATCCAACACAAACTTCAATGTTATTGGTCCTAGTGGATAGTGAAAGCCAAAGAATCCTTTATCCTTTCTCAAATGCTTAACGATCATAGGCTCTGATGCATATGCACCAATAAAATATCGAGTAGGTGAGAGAAAACCTGCTGGCATCCTCATCTAAAGCCAGATCCCCAACAAATACTCTCCGGTCAAATACTTGTTTCAGGCTATCTTGATTCTCAACATTAAAATCACCCTGCATCCAATTTGTAAGCAGTTTAGACATTAAGAAAAGACATTTAAAGTTATGTAAATAACAAATATGCAAATTGATACATTTACCCATCTTAGCAACCATACCAGCTCATATAACATTATTTTAAGTTAGATTCAACAATAAACAACAACCGATGTCATATCACAAGCATGCTTGCTTATTTGGGCCTACTTTACCATTGTTTATTTTCCAGATGAAAGCCCCAATAGTGCAGCATATTTAAACCTCTCCAAGACTTATGTGTTTCTAGTTTAACCCTCCAGTTCTTTTTCTCTGACGCTTCATTCAGATTTAACAGATCCTCCTCAGTGGGTAGAGACTCTAGGCTACATATAACAGTTAAATTATTTAATATGGTTCTCTTCCCTCCACTCCATTGGTTCATGTCTAGCTCTCTCCTAAACATCAAGAGACCACCAGTTGGTAGCTATTTCAAAGTGGAGATCAACTAGAAAAAGTTTATAAAGTAAATAAGCATCTTATCAGCACCTATACTCAAACTAAACTAAAACTCAAATTGCTACTGTCCCTGAAACTAAAAGTCGTAACAACTTGCAGCTCTAGCCATGTATATCCAAATTCCAATAATTGCTCATAACAGCTCTACAGTCCAATATCTCTCATTGTAGAGCACATCCATAGATTACTTCTTCAGTAAAACCCTATCGCATTCCTAACACACTTATTCAAGTTAGCTTGTTCAACTCCTACAAATACCTAAAATGGTGTTTCCTAACCAGAGTCTTCAGCATGCACATGACTAACGAATAATTAAATCTCCTATTATTTGAATGCCTTTAACTCCCAAAGCCGCTTTCTTGGGTTTGTTCATATCATGCTCAAGCTAGCAACTTTCATAAGTCATGATTCCAATAAACCAAGCTTCATTTATAGTAAAAACTCAATAAACTATCAGAAGCTTCGATCAAGATAGCTAGATTTCTTGAAATGATATTCTACCATCCTTCACTCAAGGAACGGATGAATAAGAAACTTGTGCGATAATTACTGATGATTAGGAGATAAACTCAGGCAAAACATCAAGAAATCCAAATTGCCGGAAGGATTAAAATTTAGTTAGGTCATCAAGAAACCAAAAAAATCGGTCAAATCGAGAGATCAGTTCCTCTAATTTGGGTATGGTAACGCATATCAAGAAATCAGATGCGAGAAGGACAAAATTCACAAAAATATTATTTCGCACACTAAAAGAATCAAAGAAATCAAAGAGAATGCCACAAGAAATCGAGGACAATCGGATCTAAAATCCTAGGTCCCAGGGGCTCAGGAAAGAGACCTAGAAATCCTAGAGGAATTGCGAAGGAAGGGGTGATGTGAAGACGAGATCGGGACGTTACCATGAGGAGAAGTAGAGGAGATCGGAGATCGTGGATTCAGCGCAACAAGTTGGGATTCGAGCTTCGGCAGGAGTTGTTAATGGCTGAGAGATTTCGGATCGTGATAAGCGGAGCGAACGCTGGACGGGTTTTCGCTCCTCAGTCCCTTGCGAGGACCAATAGCAGCGACCTTCTGGTTCAACAGGGTAAGACCGAACTAGTTCTGGGCCTTTATGGCGGTCGATCGATGGGAAAGTTACCTAAAAGTCGCAAAGCCCGAGCTAAATGTTTCAAGAAAAAGTCTTCGTACACCGCCTTCGATGCAGCAAGTCCTACGTGGGCTGCACCGCCTTTCTTTTTGGTCCACGTGGATCCTGCGTGACCTGCGATGCGGGATGGTATGGCTCTGATACGATGTTACGTTCTGATCGTGATGGCCATTAAAAGCGTTTCGCCTTTATTTTAAAAATAGTGTGCAGACAAAAATGTTCTTTCCTCTAGCCTACTTCTACCGCCATTTTTTCTGGATTTAGCTGTGCAAGAAACTCTTTCCGATTCTAAAACATTCTTTCCCCTCGCTCTGGCTTTCGGATGCAAGGAATCAATCCAAGGTTTGAGCAAAATCCTAAGCCCTCGCTCTGAGCAAGATCCTGAGCCCTCGCTGAGAGTCCGGTGTCAGGTTTTGCTCCTGTTTTTGATTTTCGATCGAAAGAAAATATTTCAGCTTCGAGGCTGGAATATGCAGCTACCGAAGACTTCTTCATAATCTTCTGAAGAAAATGTCATCTGTAGTAGGAAGTAAAAAGTCCCTGTTGTCACTTCTTTGTAAAGCTTCTTTATTACACCAACTATTTTTTGTCGTTAGAGGAAGTTCAATGCATTAGGAAACCATTTAATGCGCAGGTAACTTCTTATACCAAAACAGTTATGACATTCTGGGAGTCATAACCGTTTAGTGTTTAGTGTTTTTCTGCAAGAATGTCAATACCTTGAGTTTAGTGTTTTGTAGCACGAATGTCACTCTTTTAACTAGGAGTTATCCCTTATGAACTGGGGTGTCGTCAGAGTGTCTAGCTAAATGGACAGTAAATAATGGGGAATATAGGCCGAAACACTCTGACGACACCCCAGTTCATAAGGGATAACATCCTAGTTAAAAAAGTATGACATTCGTGCTACAAAACACTAAACTCAAGGTATTGACATTCGTGCAGAAAAATACTAAACACTAAACAATTATGGCTCCCAGAATGTCATAATTATTTTGGTCTAAGGAAGTTACCTGCGCATTAAACGGTTTCCTAATGCATTAACTTCCTAATGACAAAAAATAGTTGGTGTAATAAAGGAGCTTTGCAAAGAAAAATGGGAACAAGGACTTTTTACTTCCTGCTGCGGATGACATTTTCTCCAGAAGATTATGAAGAAGTCTTTCGGTAGCTGCGTATTTTAGCCTCAAAGCTAAAACATTTTTTTTCGATCGAAAATCAAAACGGGAGCAAAACCTGACACCGACCTCTCATAGCGAGGGCTCAGGATCTTGCTCAAACCTTGGACTGATTCCTTGCATCCGAAAGCCAGAGCGAGGGGAAAGAATGTTTTAGAATCGAAAGAGTTTTTTTTGCACATATAATTCAAGAAAAAATGAAGTAGGCTAGAGGGTAGGCTGGAAGGAAAGGCCATTTTCGTTTGTACACTATTTTTAAAATAAAGGCGAACGCTTTTAATGGCCGTTACAATCAAACGTAACATCGTATCAGAGCCATACCGTCCCGCATCGTCAGTCACGCAGGATCCACGTGGACCAAAAAGGAGAAGCGGTGCAGCCACGTAGGACTTGCTGCACCGGAGGCGGTGTACGAAGACATCTCCTTGAAACATTTAGCACGGGCTTTGCGACTTTTAGGTAACTTTTCCGTGATCGACGCATAAAGGCCCAGAACTAGTTTGGTCTTACCCTGTTGAACCAGAGGGTCACTGCTGTTGGTCCTCGCAAGGGACTGAGGAGCGAAAACCCATCCAGCGTTCGCTCCGCTTATCACGATCCGAGATCTCTCAGCCATTAACAACTCCTGCCGGAGCTCGAATCCCAGCTTGTTGCGCTGAATCCACGATCTCCGATCTCCTCCGCTTCTCCTCATGGTAACGTCCCGATCTCGTCTTCACATCACCCCTTCCTCCGCAATTCCTCTAGGATTTCTAGGTCTCTTTCCTGAGCCCTGTGACCTAGGATTTTAGATCCGGTTGTCCTCGATTTCTTGTGGCATTCTCTTGACTTTTTTAGTGTGCGAAATATATTTTGTGAATTTCGTTCTTCTCGCATCTGATTTCTTGATATGCGTTACCATACCAAATTAGAGGAACTGATCTCTCGATTTGACCGATTTTTTTGGTTTCTTGATGACCTGACTAGATTTTAATCCTTCCGGCAATTTGGATTTCTTGATGTTTTGCCTGAGTTTATCTCCTGATCATCCGCATAATTATCGCACAAGTTTCTTATTCATCCGTTCCTTGAGTGAGGATGGTAGAATATCATTTCAAGAAATCTAGCTATCTTGATCGAAGCTTCTGATAGTTTATTGGGTTTTTACATGAATGAAGCTTGGTTTATTGGAATCATGACTTATGAAAGTTGCTAGCTTGAGCATGATATGAACAAACCCAAGAAAGCGGCTTTGGGAGTTAAAGGCATTCAAATAATGAGGAGATTTAATTATTCGTTAGTCAATGTGCATGCTGAAGACTCTGGTTAGGAAACACCATTTCAGGTATTTGTAGGAGTTGAACAAGCTAACTTGAATAAGTGTGTTAGGAATGCGATTGGGTTTTACGGAAGAAGTAATCTATGGACGTGCTCTACAGTGAGAGATCTTGGACTGCAGAGCTGTTATGAGCAATTATTGGAATTTGGATGTACATGGTTAGAGCTGCCAGTTGTTACGACTTTTAGTTTCAGGGGCAGTAGCAATTTGAGTTTTAGTTTAGTTTGAGTATAGGTGCTGATAAGATGCTTATTTACTTTCTAAACTTTTTCTAGTTGATCTCCACTTTGAGATAGCTACCAACGGTGGTCTCTTGATGCTTAGGAGAGAAGAGCTAGACATGAACCAATGGAGTGGAAGGAAGAGAACCATATTAAATAATTTAACTATGTTATATGTAGCGTAGAGTCTCTACCCACTGAGGAGGATCTGTTAAATCTGAATGAAGTGTCACTAAGAGGATCTGTTAAATCTGAATGAAGTGTCAGAGAAAAAGAAGTGGAGGGTTAAAACTAGAAACACAGAATTTTGGAGAGGTTTAAATATGCTGCACTACTGGGGTTTTCAACTGGAAAATAAACAAATGGTAAAGTAGGCCCAAATAAGCAAGCATGCTTGTGATATGACATCGGTTGCTGTTTACTGTTGAATCTAACTTAAAATAATGTTTTATGATCTGTATGGTTGCTAAGATAAGATGGGTAAATGTATCAATTTGCATATTTGTTGTTTACATAACTTTAAATGTCTTTTCTTAATGTCTAAACTGCTTACAAATTGGATGCAGGGTGATTTTAATGTTGAGAATCAAGATAGCCTGAAACAAGTATTTGACCTGGGAGTATTTGTTGGGGATCTGGCTTTAGATGAGGATGCCAGCAGGTTTTATCTCACCTACTCGATATTTTATTGGTGCATATGCATAAGAGCCTATGATCGTTAAGTAATTTGAGAAAGGATAAAGGATTCTTTGGCTTTCACTATCCACTAGGACCAATAACATTGAAGTTTGTGTTGGATTTTATCACAAAACTTGTTCAAATGTTTCAGTTATCCATATTGAAATTTGTTTAATGTGACATATTTCTGTTTCTAGAACTGATCTTCCTTTCCATTGTATTTTTCTTCTTTTCTGTTCGTCAACTTCATGAGTTATCTGTGTGCATTTCTTCTTTTCAACCAGTAATCCATTATCACCAAGCATGTGCCTGCACATTCCAAACTCATGTTTCTGTTGGCATCGTAATTGAACAGGTTGATGTATTACATATTTATCCCTCACTTGATTTGTAGTATATATGCAGGACTGTTTTCTTCATTGTGATAAATGGATTTGTTCGCTCATATATTGTGTTTTAATGACGATGTTGTCTGTTGGACTCAGAACAATAGATTTTAGTCAGCGAACAATTATGTGGAATATCCCTCATGTCGACCATACCTGTAAATTGGGATATCAATCCAAATGTCATTTTTGTTGTAGTGATGATTTTGGCACTAGTTGCTTAAAATTCAAATGCCTCTGTATATTGCTACATAAAATCAGAGAATTTGATGAATATCAGGTAATGATGTTTAATTGACATGCTTCACTGTAATGCATACACAAATCTTATCCTTCTTATCAGACTGGCCTTTTGAATAAAATGCATTAAAGTTCACCTTAATGTCAAGCCTATGATTTTTTGCTTAATTTCTGACTAGTGCAACCTAGGAAACTAAATGGACCATGGGCAAGGGCTGGAAGGCCCATTGGATTTCAAACTTTGGTTCTGCGATCTTCATGCCAATTGCAAATCGGGATAATCATGATTAAACTTTCATCTTTTCTTTAAAAGATACGCTATTTAGCTTGTTGATTATGGTTATGCAAATTAGAAAATTGCATAACTTTCTTTAATTATCATTAACGAAAATTTAAACTTCTTTTCACCTGTTTTTCTGTTTATTTTTGTTGCATTGTTGTGGTAATTGTCTAGATATGCTTATGCCTCTGCACATTTGCTTGTATAGTGATGAGATATCATTGGAGGGGCTGCAAGAAGAACTCGAAGAATGTAAGAATGATGATGTGAGTAACTCCAATTCTATCATTGCACTAAAGTTGTAGAAGTCTTAATAAAATTCGTTATCAGGTTAACATGTATTCACATAATTGTTTTAGCGCACAAATTCAAAGTCCACCAGAAATTACAAAGGCAGCCTTATATGATCTTGATCATGAATGATCTATTAATGAGTTATTTTCTAACTTTTTAATATTTGTTTACTAATTGTCACAAAAGTGTACATATTGGGCATCTTGGTTATTTGAATTCATTCTCCTGTTAGACCATGAGGCATTTAGTGACTGGTAGATTTGGTTATTTATCCTGGCTGGTAACATCAGAGAGTGCTGTGAGATCTATTGGATTATTAGCAGACATTTTACTTCCTGTATTTTGGTAATACAAATTTACATTTGGATGTTTTCTTTTATTTTTTTAATATTTCCATAATGGAAGATTCTTATATTTTCAAAAGAAGTTCCAAGCTCTAATCTTATGTCTTGCTAAAAAATACCTTGTGAAGAAGAACATGTATGATCGGTATATCGTTTTCTCACAGTAACTGTTACAAGGCCAAAACTCTATTAATGCTTTCATTCCCTTTACTTGTTGCATGGACATATGTATCAGCTGAACACATTTAAAAATATGTAGATTTTGACATATAATACTGTTCTTTTATAAAACAACTTTTGGTATTAGTGGTTAAAATTTTGTGAACATAAATTTTCTGTTTGTGGTTAAGGGCAAGCTAGGCCATATTATCCTTTTTCATTACTCTTGGTAATGTTGTGTAACTTTAATCATCTTTATATATTGTGCTTCCCTTCTGTTTTAATTTTATATCGATCCCGAATGAAAGAGCAAATGACCATCAGACAGTTTGGGATGGTTGGTGTTGTTATAGATTGGGTAACTAATTTTATCAGATAAAAATACTGGGATGTATAAATAATTTAACGTCAACTCAGTAAAAAGAAAGTCGATATATTGTTTCTTTCATTTGTTGCTTGATCAAGAATGAAATAACAAGGGTGATTGCTATTATGGAATGGTAGTTATGCGACAAAATATATTGTTAAGAGTTGCTCAAGTGTTTTGTTGACTGCAAGGATGCAATATAAAGTTCTATGTAAAACAGATTATGCACGGGGGAATTTCTGAAAACTCTATTTCATGTTCTAGGATTTCTTAATTTTGATGCTTTTAATTGCTAAAATTACCTGGATTTTGAAATTTCTAGTGCAAGTGCAGTTGCTTCTTAAATGTAAAAGGAATGTTCACTGTAATAAATTGCACCGAAATTTCTGATGGTTGCTATACATACATTTGAATGCGAAAGGAACCGTAGTTGTAGATATAGTTTGTACATTTGAAAGTACCAGGTATTAATTGAATTTTTGCAGTATCTACCTATGTATCTATGTTTGTAAGTGTATAAGTCATTCATTCAGCTTGCATGTGTGCATATCAGTTGGCACATTTGTTTGTATCTAGGGCTCTTAACTCTATCAAAACAAATTTTTTAGCTGGTCTATCATTAATGAATTATTTTAATCATTCATTTTTTTTAAAATTTTCCATAGGAAGTGGCAAATATACTTGCTAAAGGCACAAAACTACGGGAATACACGAAAGGTGTTGAAAACAATGTACGCCAAGTTGAGTTGGACTCGATACAGGTCAGGAAATTTTCTTCAGGGTGTTTTATTTGAATACATTGACATGCAATGAGTTTGTATAATGCCATTCAAAGAGGTAGGGAATGCATGTGAAGGAGAAGATTGACATGAATGAAATTGCACTTAGTTGAGTGGCATAATTTATGAGACATGAAGTGGGCATTAGTGAATAATGTTAGGATTCAACTCACCCTTCTGTACAACACCTGAATCGACAAAATCTGGTTTTTTGTTTTTGTTTTGTCAAGGGAAAAAAGAAGTGCTGTTTTGCCTCTGTATGTGCTACAATGTAGATACCAAAGGTAGATGTGTATGACATGAGGACTTTGTTGTTCATGTAATTGCTGCTTGATTTTAATTATATTATTCTCGAATGAAAATTTTATTTCTCATTGGCATGTCTTATTGTTGCTGCAAAGATATTTTTATTCTTTTTTGACATCTTTTCCTGTCAAAAATCTTCACCCAAAGTTAGGTACTGCAGTTTTATGCCTCCTAATACTGAAAATAATTTAGGAGTATGATTCACTGGATACATTTTAAACTTGGAGGCAAATTCATAGGTAACAGGTAAAATTGAATATTATGTGATTAAACAAAACTCTCTTTGTTATAAACTTAGACGGTTTCTGAGGAGCTTAAATTTGTTACTGAATGCAGCAATGATTACCAACTATTATGGATCATGAGGTCAACATGACAAATAAATAAGATATCCTATGCTATTGTGTAAAAAAAAAAAATGCTATGAAGACAACAAAATAGGAGCCATAAATTAAATTTCAATTATGCAGAATTAATTGTTTCATCCGGAGATGTAGCTGAATCAGATACTTGAAAATAGTTTCTTGTCTATGATCAACAAGGATGAGATCAGAGGAGGCCAAGATTTTGGTTGGGCCTGTTGGGGGGACGGCTAAGAGGAGGGGCAATAATATGGTTTTACAAAGTTCTGCATATATTGATGTTAAGAGGAAATATGCACCAGGAGTTGAGTGATGACCAGATGAGTTCTTATAGAATCTAATTTTTACATCTCATATATATGTTGAAAAGTTTTATTTGTTGGTGTTCTGTCCTATGTGGGGCATCAAGGCTGACAAACTCCTTTCTAGATTACTATAAGGAAAGTAATGGCTGGTCAACGTAATGGTCTTTTGCCATCAATTTCTTTATTCTCTTACTGCATTTCTCATCACTGAAAGTTTATTCTATTTCACTTTCTGTTAATTAAGAAATTTTGGCTTCTCTAATCATGCAGGATTACATTAAAGAGAGTGATAATTTAGTTTTACTACATGATCAAATTCGTGATTGTGACAACATTTTATCACAAATGGAAACTCTTCTCAGTGGTTTTCAGGTATTGACTTTGTCTTTCTTCCCTGAAGTACTACAAACTATCAATGTAGTTATAGGTTTGTATGATCAGTATTAAAGCATAAATTTTGTTGTTTCATGTACATGCATTGCTGTTTTCTTGTGATTTCAGGTTCCTTTGATTTATTTAATTGATGTTATGTGCCTGTAATTTATTTTGTTTTATCTGAAAAGAAGCGAGCAGTCTAGAAATTGTTTAAAAGTTGACCATGGTGATATTGTATTGTCAGCATGCTATAGCATTATTCAGCAATAATTATCAACATTTTTTGTGTTCTGACTGTATATGGAGATCATGCTACTAATAAATGTAAATCCTTAGAAACTGGGGCATGCATCTGGTGATTTAGATTTACTATACTGTATTTGTCTTCTTCTCTCTCTCTCTCTCTCTTTTAAGTTATAAGCTGGAATTGTTACCGTTTTGTACTTATCTCAACATGGGAGTGATGCTAGTTGCCTATGCATTAGTTCTTTCTAGACCTCATTCATTATGCTAAGAATCTTCTTATGGCTTCGATAGCTTTGTGGTAAAGCTTTTGATTCTACCCAAAATAATATTGAAATCTAAATATATTTCTTTGATCTTTGGGGGTACTTTTGGTGCCATTTTCTTTGAATAGTGAAAAGGTGTTCTAGATGTTCCATAATATTATGATTTATGCTGTAGAGATTTGCCTTGAATTCGATCTTTAATCTACCATAGAGTTTTATAAGTTGCCTTATCAGTTGGTATTGATAAGATAATTAGTATGTCTGCCATTAGAAGATAAAATTTATCACTTGAGCGATGATTTATGATCATCAGACAATATCAATTGTTAACAAGGAATGATGAATTTTGCTGGTGTCTTCACAATTTTAAGGTGCTCTCACTACAGGAATTATTGATTTTATTGCCAGCCCTTGAAAATGATGACCTGAAACATTAGTCAATAGTACAAACTTCTCTTAGTCTAGGAGGAAATTTGCCCTATGGTTCTAGAGACGGCTATGAAGTATGAAGTTTGACTCTTCGAGAGAAATGAATTTGGATGTGGAAATGATTCTCTTGGTTGGAAGTTCTACATACTGTGTTACAATAATAATCTCTGTTTTTACTGTATATATAACAAAAGTGAGACAAGTATGGAACTTGACAAACAATAGATTTTTCAACTTTGTCGAATTTCTCTTTCTTTGTCAAAATCTAAAAAGTCAGAAGCAATAACAAAGGAGTGCTATAATAACTTCAACTATTTATCTGCAAGTATTTTATGTCACTTCTGTTGTTTCATCGTCTCAATCATTTGGTTGTCATTGAATTCATGTCTAATTTTGGCAGTTATTTATGGAATGCATGTTGTTTGGAGTGTTAAACTAGGACTCTAGGCTTGGTTTTTGGAGAGGAAAGAGAATGTATTGGTCGTCTTGTTTTCTCTACATGGATTCGAACAATTAATATCTGTTGTGATCTAATATGTCCATAAGGGCTGTGGCATGGTATGAATTATGCTATGTGGTTGAAGGACATCAATGGCAAGACTGGCATAAAGAAAAAAGAAGAGAGTGGAACTAAAGATGTGTGAGTGGCATCTTGTTAATGAAATAGAAAGATGATATATCCTGAAGCTACCCTAGGTATATTATGAATTTATGATTAATATGGAGATTTAATTACCATTTGTAGAGATAACTTGGTGAACTGATAACACATGAAGGCCAAGTGAAATGCTTAATAGTGGGTTTGCGGGCTGTCGCATTTCAAGTGAAAAAATGTTTTTAGTGGTGTTATTGCCTGACTTGTGGTTAATGGGCTCTTGGATAGCCTGTAGTTTTAATTATGGTTTTGATGGGGTATTAGCTTTTCTGTTCGTATTTTAAATTCTTTTTATGATGATTTTCAGGAGCTTAGAAAGTTCAAAATATACAGTTGCCTTATTGACTATTTACTCATATGATGTTTTATGTATATTGCGCTTAGGTGAAATTATTAATGGTATTGTGGGTATTTCTCACGAAGGTTTGAGTATTTCAGCAGGGTGAAGGAGAATGAAAAATTTAGGTGGGATTCAATGAATTTCATTTTCAAATTTACTAAAACTACATCAAAAACAAAGCTTTGTAAATTGTTGTTTGTATTTATATTTGCATATTGGTATTGTCATTTCTATCTTGTAGTTGGAAAAACAAACTAAAATCTCCATTTGTTAAAGTATATGTGCTTCTCTGTCATCCATGTTGCCCATCTTTAGGTTTCAGATGCCTCTGCGCCACAGTAAATTATGTCACTAGTAGTTTTAGCAACATAACTGAAATTTTTTGTATGTACCTGCCAGGTAGGGAAGAAAGAGTATAACATGAAAGTTCTGTACATTTACTTTCAAAAATTTTCCTTGCATATGGTTCTTGCTTGCATTTTCTCCTTGTTTTCTGTAATTGATTATCACCATTTTTGACCAACTGCTGCTTTTGTCATTGCAAAGTATGATGATGTGCATGCTTTTTAACAGGTCAACATAACCCCTGAAGGTTTCAAACTTTTGGTTAATAGTTTTGGTGCTTTACAATATTTAGATGACACAAGAATAACATTGTGGATTGGTCATTTAACATTAATAAAACACAGCTGATTTTCTGTATTTCAGATTTTTTATGAGGACAATAGATAAACAGGTGATTGAGCTGCCCACTCGTAATTGCCCTGCATCACGTTGAATTAATTTTTGTACTATCAAATGACTGGTTATGAGTGTTTAAGGTGGCATGTTATTTGAATTGTCAGAAGGAACATATTAATGGGTCAGTATTTTAAGTTATCCATGCTCTTTAGTTGTGCAGTTTTCACTCAAGCGGAGCTACATTTGGTTGTTGATGTGCTTGTAATGTTTCTTGTATCTCTCTCTTTAATTTCACTCTCTTTAGAAACATGCTTATTTCTTGCTTAATGCTTGAACTTCTAGATATCTAGTTTGCAGGTGGCTGATTTTTCTTGTAATTCATAAATTCCGTTTTATTAAGCTATTAATTGGATGATAAAAATTTGGCAAACATCTTTGTGGTAGGCAGAGATTGGTTCTATAAGCTCAGAGATAAAAAGCCTTCAGGAGAAATCTATGGACATGGGTCTAAAGCTGAAAAATCGGAAGGTATGGTTTATCTTATCTACACTATTCTATGTGATACTAACAGTTGCCAATGTGATAATCTCAGCTTCTGGAGTTGTTTCAGAGTCTTAGGTTAATATAGCGACATTCTGTCATAGGTGGACTGTGGGTTATCATAAATGCAATCTAGTGCATAAATCTGAATACAAATGTGACGTCATAACCATAACTGTCCTGGAGTTAACAGACCAGCAGACTGGCTAGCTATTAATGCCTCTTATACAAGTACTGAGCAGCTTGACCATTCCTCTACCAAAAAGAAATAAGAGAGAAGATTATCATGCAAGAGAAAGACTTCTGCTTTAACAGAATCTAAGATTTGTGCTGCTTTTTCACAAATAAATGTATTTTGCTTCCTGCATGTGGGTTGGCTGAACTGTCCCTATTTGGGGGTCAACAAGTTACCCAATTAGATATCTTTTATTATTTTAATAATACTTGGTGAGGAAAGCTCAGTCTTTTCCTTCGTTGTCTGCAACAGAAAAAAAAAGGCCCTATTAGCTGTTCTGGTTTCTAGCTCAAAACCAGTTTACGCCTAGTATTCCACTGTACACAACTAGAAACTGATCTTGGTCAGCAGACTTTTTCTCCCTACCTCTGTCTCTAAAGTAGATTGGCAGATACATTTTCTGGAGCCAGATGTTATTAACTTAATTTTGTCCTAATCATTTAGAAAAGTGACATGTGGACCTTCTGAGAAATTGTTATCTTGGATTATTGAACCTGCTGTGGGGCTTACTGTCAGAAGACATCTTGGTTGGAAGAATGATCTGTTATCTTATTGTCAGAAGACATCTTGGTTGGCAGAATGATCTGTTATCTAACTGTCAGAAGGCATCTTGGTTGGAAGAATGATCTGTTATCTTTTAGTGGAAAAATCGCTTTGGGCAAGGCTATGTTGTCTAGATTGCTGGTAACTTTTTCAGTATGTTCAAGGCCCAACCAATAGTAAATTCCAAATTGTGTGAATATAGGTTTTTTAATTGTGATTTTTTATGCCATTATAAAAATATTTAATCTTAATGAAAGTAGAAAATGCTTTTGCAGAACATAGATGACAAAAACCTTCAAATTTATCAAATTGATTGCTCATTTATCTTGATACGCTTATTTCATCACCATTTATGTATTGTTATTGCCATCTCTCTCCCCCACTCCCTCCTGTGATTATGTTCGTAATTGAATTTATTTTACAGGCAGCAGAATCTAAGCTGTCAAGATTTGTGGAAGACATTATTGTGCCCCCAAGGATGATTGACATAATTGTTGATGGAGAGGTGGTCATTTTATCTCCATATTCGTAATATAGTTTCTGATCTGTGAGACATTGATAGAATCTGTCACATTACGTGCTTATCCAAACATGTCTCTTTTATGTACAATGATCTCCACCTATGATTTTTTTATGTGCTGCATATGTCAAAGATGCTTGAAGAATTTTTCTTTACAACTGTATTTGGGCTGTAAAAATCCAGGGATGCCATAAATACATGTATAATTATTGGACATCATATACTTAATATAACAAAAAAAAAATTATCATTTTTCCATAAAAAGAGTACCTGTGGAACTTGAACCTGTTTCAAAAAAAAAAAAAAAAAACAAATTGTAATTGTAATGCCGTATGTATTTGTGTATTTCTGATAGAATAAATGCTCTATCTCCAAGCAGTTTTTTCATTACGTTCTCTACATATTTATACGCCATTATGCCCTGTCTGAGTTGCTCGCTCATAATTCTTAACAAAATAAACATCATGACATTATTGAAGTATTTAAGATCTTTATGTAAACATGTCATTCTTTTTTTCCTGGCTGGATTTTTCAAGCATTGTGATGTCAATCTGGGTACAATTATCTGGAAAGTTCACTATAAATATGGCATCTTTAACCATCTTTGTTTCTTTGAGATGTACTCCTAGTTTGAAACATAGAATGCCTGAGGTGATACTATTATTGTATTATAGCAAATGAGAAATCTTGCTTTTCAGTTGGTGATATAAATTTATAGTGAGTACTATATTTGATGTTATATGCAGGTGAATGATGAATATTTGAGAACCCTTGAGATGCTGAGCAAAAAGTTGAAATTTGTTGAAGTTGATTCTATGGTCAAAGCATCGAAAGCTCTAAAAGATGTTCAGCCTGAACTGGAAAGACTGAGGCAGAAGGCGGTCTCAAAGGTTGCAAAGAAGATAGTTAAAGTGATGTTTATTTATTTACATGATAATTTGCTTTCTATGGAAGAACAAGATCTGATTGCAATTTTATACAAATGTAGCATAGTCAACTAGATTTATGAAACTTGAAAATATTATTTAATTTTTAATAAATTTCTAAATGTGTATACTTTTTAGATATGCCTTGTTTTAAAAGCGACAGTAACTATTCAATCGAATATCTTTAGTAATGACACTCTCAGTTCATTTGTACATATATTTCTCAACTTTAAGCCTGTGCATCATGAGAACTGGGGTGCTGCAGATAATGGTGAGAGCTCAGAAAGCTCTCTCACAAACAAGATGCCCGGATCTATTTTGTTTTGGAAGTTAAGTTCATTGCTGAATATTTGATGGGTACCGCAGCCAATTTTAATGGTTCTGCTTTAATTATGAGTGGACGCTAACCCTTCTTTTGGTGTCCTTGCACTGCAAGAATATCTATAATGCTTCAGAGAGATTGTATTTCATATGCTCTCTATAAAAAAAGAGGCAGCTTAATTATTCTCAAGGATGCTTCCAACTCCCTAATTGTAATACACTAAATTGGTTAAAAAAATAAGTGTCTCAAAATAGATTATCCTTATAGCAGTGCAGTGGTTGAAGTTGTTTACCATCAAAGGAAGAGGAACTGTGTGAAAGCAACGGTGCAAAATTAAAATATCGTAAGATATTAACTGAAAAATTTAAGGGCTAGTTTGCTGCTAATGGGAACTGAATAAATTCATGTGGAGGATTATATGCTGCTTCAGGACTCCTGAAACAAGACTCCTGAAACAGAATATGTGTTGCATCATGAAGTAAAAGCATAGGTTAGCAATCATAAATGAGTTTGGGAGATTTAAAGATGCTCTTTATATCAGTTGGTGGTTGAAGTTAGGGTGCCCTCATGAAACTTCTACGTGTTGTATTGCTTTGAGTGCTAGAGTTAATATCCTCAGGTTTTGTCATTATTGGTTGTCTGAAGAGTAAACTGAACCTCAGGCTCTTCAATGGTTCATCTAGGCTTGAGAGCAAAGTGGCATGTGTGTGTGCACCTGCACATCCCATGACTGGACAAGGGCTAGTATGTATATACGTACATGTATACATACATGCATAGACTATATATATAGGCCTTTCTAAATGCTGGATTCTCTAGTGAAATTTATATTCTGCAGCTTCCAAGAAATCATAGTGAAATGTTTTGTGTTACTCTTTATTTTACTGGCTGTAACTATATTGTATTGTTAATTCTTATTCTTTTTTATCTTGAAGGCATTTGAGTTTATGATTCAGAAGCTTTATGCTTTGAGAAAGCCCAAAACAAATATTCAGATACTGCAACAAAATGTTCTTCTGAAATATAAGTAAGTTCTAGTGATAAAAACTTCATTTTCTTGATACTTATCGATTAATATGCATTAATACATCTATTCTTTGCATCGTGTCTGTTTTATTAGCCCACACCTTGGTGCTGCTTGTCTGACTTTTCTCCCCGTCATGCGTCTGTTCATAGTGCTTCTTGAATTATAGTTAATCATCTTTTATTGATAACTATAATATGCAGCTTCATGCTTTCTTGTACATAATCTAACTCTTATTGCAAACCTGTTCCATGAAGATCCATTTTATTGCAATATTTTTGCATCTCATTTCCGAATTGTATTTTATACTTTCTATGTATACCACCAAGAAGCAATCAACATTCATTATAGTTTTGAACATGGTTTTAAGTTCTGGTAGGATGTTCCTGGGATGCTGAGATGAGTTACCATCTCAAGTGTTGGTACGAAATTGTCTCACCATTAATCCTAATGTCCCAATTGGCACATCTTGGGACATTCCTCATCTCAAGTGTCTAGAAAAGATGGGACGATGGCATGTCTCATTCCATGGAAAATCGGGATGCTTCCATCTTACAAGATTTAAAACTTTGGTTTTAGACAGTTACTTTTGACTTATAAAGTTACCTTTATGCTTCCCTGACTCTTGTTTTATAAATTATTTGAGAGCTTTACTTCCTATTCTTGGGGCTCTGAATTTTCTGAAGCTTGCAGTCTATTTAAATACAAGTTTCATTGTATTTATTGATTAACAACCCAATCTAATGGCATATTACTTTGATAATAATATTTTCTAAATTTTCAGCAACAGCTTGTCATATCTTTAATACTTCTGCAAATTCAGAATGGTAAAATAGATAAAAACCAAGGTATTTCTGTAAATATTTTGGCATTAAAAATTTTAAAATTTGTGATTAAAAGAGGTTGTTGGTTGTAGGGATGATGAAGGCAAGTGCAAAACATGTAGGATTTTCTAATGCAAACATCAATTTCTTAGCAAGTGAATGAATGGATAAAAGTGAAATTTTTGTCTGAGAATCAGGTGAATTCGAGATCCTTAGTACTTAAATGGGAGAAAAGTCCAACAATCCCTTAAAGGGACGGAGATTGCAGCTTATGATATACTACAGGAGAGCATTCCAATGATTATGAAAGGGTAGAATTGCAGCATGCAATTCAAGTCCCTAAAGAGTTGAAGAACAGATTATATCTGACCACACCTTTCTTGCCTCTATTAGTATAAATTTGAGCTTTAAATTTTTTTTTTCAAGAAAAAATGTTTTGCTGATTTTTCTCTTTGTAATGCCATGTACTTAGGGATCATTATTTTTCTCTCATCGGTCCTCAATCTTGTAATTTTAGGTATGTGGTTCTTTCCTTAAAGAGCATGGTAAG